>VDFB02002845.1:0-10774 GCA_007258455.2 Sequoia sempervirens | reverse complement strand
ATATGTGTGTATTTATCAGGTTCCTTATTTGGATGAAGTACTTCAAAATTGTCAATGGGTCTCAAATGATGTCTTTCTAGATGACTACTCTTGATATAACCAGGATTATAGTACAATATGAAAGATAGGCATAAGCTGCTTTCACCACAAAGTGGGGCACTTTCTATAGAAGGATGTGTTGACTTGATCAATGTTGGAGCTACATTCCAAAGAGCTATGGACATTTCTTTTAAGGATATAATTGGTAAGTGCATCATAATTTATATGGACGATTTGAATTTTTTTCCCAAAAAATGAGGTGATCATATAGCAGACTTATGCAAGCTATTTCAGAGGTGTAGAGAGTTTGGCATTTCTCTTAACCCAAAGAAATGTATCTTTGGGGTTACTGAGGGAAAAATGTTGGGGCATGCTATTTCAGGAAAGGGTATTTCTATTGATCCTAAGCGAGTGGAGGCCATACTCAAGATTCAACCACCTTCTAGCAAGTAAGAAATGAAGTCATTTTTTGGTAAGATTAACTTTGTACGAAAATTGATCGCTGGATTTGTTGAGATAGTAAAGCCATTAAATGCCATGTTGAAGCAGGAAGCTAAAGTTGAATGGAATGAAGAGGATAAAGAAGCATTTGCAGAAATCAAAAGGGACATTGCTGAAGCCCTAGTCTTGGTGAGTCTTGATTATGCTAAGCCATTTTACATATATTCATTTTCTTCTGATCACTCCTATGTTGGCATGTTGACCCAAAAGTCTGATCAAGGAAATGAGCACCCCATAGTGTTTATGAGTGCACCATTGAAAGATGTAGAACTAAGGTATCCAAGTGTGGATAAGTAGGCCTACGCCTTGGTTAGGGATATAAAGAAATTTAGACACTATATTCTTAGGAACAAGGTCTTTGCAATAGTACCAAACCATGCAGTCAAGCTACTACTAATGCAAAATGAACTAGGAGATTACAGGGCTAAGTGGGTGACTATGTTGCAGGAGTATGATAGTGAGATTCATCCCATGAAATTGGTAAGAGGGTAAGGGATTACTAGAGCAATGGCATAAATGGGCCCTAACCTTGTAGCCCAACATTATAATCTTGAAGATGTTTCTCCAAGGAACTGGTATGATGATATCATTTACTATCTTTTGAATCAACAGTGCCCAAATCACCTCAATGTTGTACAAAGGAGAGAATTTCACTTGAAGAGTGATAGTTTCATGCTGAAGGGAGTTGTCCTATACAAAAATAACCATGAAGGTGTCTACTTAAGATGTTTTGTCTAGCAAGAAGCTGAAAGAGTCATGGCAGAATTTTATGATAGATATGGTACTAGCCATGGATCTGCACCTTCCATTGCAAATTAGATTCTGAGAGCTAGTTACTATTGTCCCACATTGTTCAAAGATGCACATAACCATGTCAGATCTTTCCGTGTATGTTAAACAACGACTACTAGAGAGAAGTATGCAACACTCCCACTTCAACCAGTTTTTGAGGTAAAGCCTTTCACGTAGTGGGGATTGAACTTCATAGGTCCAATCAATCCACCTTCTTCTATAGGAAACAAGTATATTCTCACTATTATTGATTATTTCACAAGATGGCCTGAGGCTCTTTCATGAAAATAATGTACTTTTGAAGTGGTAATCAATTTCATCAAATTAGGTATTATTAATCACTTTGGATGTCCTATGTCTTTGGTTTGTGATAATAGTCCTACATTTTCATCATTTAAATTCTCTAACTAGGCCTTTGATCATGGAATTATAATTGAATTTTCATCCAATTATTACCCTCAGGGTAATGGTTTAGCCAAGTCTTCCAATAAGAATCTCTTGACGGTCATTCGTAAGTTGTTAGAAAGAAACCCTAAAGATTGCCATACCCAGCTTCAATTTTCTCTTTGGGAAAATTGTATAAGGCATAAGACTTCCATATGAACTTCCCCTTAGCATCTAGTTTATGGGCTAAAACTTTTGTTTCCCATTTAGTTAAAAATCCCCACCTTGCAGTTAATTAATGAATATTATGATGAAGGGGATAAACGAGAAGCCCAACTTGTTGAATTGTTACACCCAAAAGAAAACAAAGATGAAGCCCTTGAAATCCAAACATCAGGGTGTAGTAAAAAGATGATTTGATAGAAGAGCCAAGGTTAAAGACTTTCGAATCTCTAACTTGGTTCTCTTTTGGGATAAAGCCCGTAATCATAAGGGGGAGCATGGTAAATTTGACAAACTCTGTCTTGGCCCTTATCAAATTTTAGAGATTCTTGGAGATAATTCTTTTTTCTTGAAAAATCTCATTGGAGAGGATATCCCATTTCCTATTAATGGGTAGTACCTAAAGCACTATTTCCAATCCTGAGATTTCTACAACTCTCTTCTTGTACATAGTTAGAGTAGGTTTCCTTTGTATTTTGTTTGGTTTCTTCTTTGGTTAGGGTAGGTTTCCCTATCTACTTTTCTTTGTTGGTTAGTTAAGGTTTTCTCTTGGTTTGGTTTGCTTTTGCTCTCCTCTTGCATTGGAGGTCTTCCTGTTTTCTTTTGGGTGTGTTGCATCTGAATGGCAATCATATTATTATCTAGGACTATTCTTAATATTTCTCTTACAAACTTCAATCATCCTTCCAGAGTCAGTTGGTGAAAGTCCTATATGGATGTCACATGTATTAAATGCTATGAGTGGATAAATCATAGGCTAGGCTACATGTGGAATGTATTTGGGTCTCATATCTTTCCACACATCTTTAAAATTCCAAAGGAGCATAGGGTCCTTATGAGGGTTGGTTAGGTGAAAAATATTATTTCCGCTTTAGTGCCACTTTGGTTCTCTACCCTGAGTGTGAACTTCATTGTTCACAGGTTGAAAAGGAAAAAGTGAAAATAAAAGAATGTCAAAAAAAGAAAGAGAAAATATCACAAGTCAAAAAAATAAATTCAACTTATCAGGAGTATTCAAGTATCTCTACCAGGGCTATGGACACTTAGCTCATAGTAGAGGTATGCTTGGGAGGAATACAACAATAACCTCATTGGGGCTATGGACGCTTGATTGGTAGTGAGGCTCTATCCAAGTTTCTTTTGGAGTTAGAATCATTTATGTAGCTTGACTTGACTAAATTTGGTTCCTATTGCAACAAAGGAAATGGGAATGAATACATATGTACACACTTGGACATTGGTACAAGAAAGGTTTGCTTGCTTGTTATTTTTTTGAAGCTATAACAAATTGGTGACCTAATATGAGAACTAAAACCAAATATTTTGGGTTCTTGATTCCAGTTTGTCACTAAAATGCTCTGGAGCATTTTCCTAGTAGGAGTCGCCATTTGTTGTGTAGTTTTCACACACACACCCCACTGAAAGTAGGGACCCTCTTTTTCTTTCATTTTTCGGTGTTTTGGTCCTTTGATTTTGAGGATTTGGTTTCCTTGGCATGTGCCTAAATGATTATCTTGCTCGTGCAAACCCCCTTTCTAGGAAACATTTTGAAAATCTTTTGTTTTGGGATATATTTTGGGTTTTTCTCTATTTTCGGGAAAATTCCCTCTGGGAAAAATTCCCTGAATGCCTTGAAAACCAAATGGAGGCTACTTTGCATTATTTTTGGAAATTCTACGACTTCACAGAATTCCTTCTGGTTTGAATTTTCCCAAAATTTTGTCGTACCTTTGGATTCCTGAGCCTGCTGTCTTTTCGTCGCATTTATACCTCTTGTATGATTCTACAACTTGCTTTATTGGGTTTAAATGAGATTTATGCTTGAATTTGTGTCATTTACTTTGATTGAAGAATTTGAGAAGATTGGATTTTGAGTTGCTTTTGATGAGTCTCACATTTGAGCTATAATTGTTTGCGTTAATTGGATTTTTTCTGTTGGTTGTGTGTGTTTGCTTGGACTTCAAGGTTTCTTGCTAGCTACTACTATTTTGATTTATTAGCTCTCATGGTATGTACATGCTACTTTCTCTTTTAATAAAATAATTCAATTGCTTCATGGTTTGTGTGTGTATGCTTTGAGGCAACATTTTGATGTGGTAGAGTTTAGTAGCGGAGCTAGGGTTTCCAGTTTCAGTTTGATGCCCTTCCCTATAGCTCACTTTTCTTTTCTTCTGATTGATTGAAATTTAATGTGGTCAATTGTTTCCTTGTTCAATTCTTTGTTTGATTTCATGCTTGATGGATTGATCCATAGTTTGACCTAGCAAATCCCCGACCATTGATAAAATCATGTTTTAGGCGAATTGAAACTTGTTGTCCATCGTCTAATCTGATAATCGCCTGGTCTTAGCTAAGTTGTGGGAGAAGTTGTATGAAGGATAGTAGAGATGAAAATTTTTGTTGCATCCAAATTGTGTATTCATGGCGGCTTCTTAGGGTTCCCCTTTGAAATTGATGGTTCTCCATTTGAAATTGAAACAATTTGAATCCAAGACTAAATCCCCAACTTCCTGATAATTCAATTGATTTGGGTGAAATCTTGATGAAGTCAAAATTTTTGGGCTTTCAGACATCTCGTGGATTTCCTTTACTTAAGGAATTCCCCGATTTTCATTGCTTTATTGATTTCTTGAATATATGCTTAGATCATGAAAATTGTGCTAACTTCATGAAATTCTATTTTCTCAGGATTTTACAGAAACTTCTTTGGCCCTTCATTTTCCCAAAATTTGTGAACTCCTGCCATTCTCGCAGATTTTTGTCCTTGATGGAATTCTTTGAAATCTTGTTGAAAATGAAGGATTGTGGGGTATCATGAGCTATTAGCTAATGATTGCGCATCATGTGATCAATTTGAGTTATTTAAATTTGTATATGATGTTTCTTAATTGATGATGGTTGATTAAATGATTTTTGGAAGGGTTTTGTGCTTGTTTCACTGAATTTTGTCTAGCTTGGAATTTCTTGAAATTCCTATCTGGCCTGAATTCCGCGAGGGGACTAAAAATCTGAACTTTGAAAAATTAATCTTTGTGAGACTCTAGGGGATTTTCTTTATCATGGGATTTTTCTTAAGGATGAATATATAATTTTTTGATGGACTAACTTGGATTTCATGTCGTGATGGATCTTTATTGTGGCTTTTATTGAATGCATGCTGAATCAATTCAAGTTGTTATCGTAAGGACCAAGGGAAAGATAATGGATCCAAGTGCTGAAGGGTCTATTCTCTGAGTCAGAAAGGATCAAAATGGATATAAGGAGTAGGATCTTAGAAAGCAAGCTAACTTCCATCTGGTTAGAGGTCACTGATACAAATGTTGGTCTATGGAATTATGAGGAATTCAAGGCAAGGATGGTAGCACATAACCTTCCCATGTTGGCTAGAAGGATATTGGAATCACAATTGGCCCATGTAGCTGGATTCACTCCTACCATTTAATGCTACAAGTTGGTGCTTGAATGTGCCAAACATTATGACAGGGGAACACAAAGGATAGTTGGTCCTCAAGGAAGAATAGTGATAAATCTTAACCCTATGTGTATAGCCCAGAAATTTGACATTGCTGACAGGTCTCATGTGGTAGGTTTTGATATGGATATAACAAAGAAGTATTATGATGAAGACATCATCAAATCACAGTAGGTCATCAATTCCTAGTTAGAGAAACCCAAGTCTCAATTCTCCAAGCTTCCCAAGCAACTATTCAAAGCTAAGTTCAAAAATAAATACTATGATTCTATCACACTCCTTAGTAGGGTGGTGGGATTGAAGAGTGCATGAGTATTTGAAAACTAGATGTTCCATGTCATTGTGAGGATGAAGTAGAACATTGACTACCATTGGGAAGGCATTATAAGTGAAATGATACATGAACAAATGTGCAATGTCCTGCAGACAAAGACCTTCACAATGACCTCTTCTTAGTCTATGCACTTGCAAGGTTTCATCCATACAAGGGGCTAAGCACAAGAGGTGTGTTTGGGAAAGATGTGATTTATGACATGTACCCACAATTATACTTGGGTAGCACAAGTTATAGGAGGGTGAATGATACATTCACCATGTACATCACCAAGCTATTACAGGGTGTAGAGCATGTTTAGATCTCAGATTATGCCAAGGAACTAATCAAGAGGTTTGGAGCTTGGTTTATCCAGTTCCCTACCTTTTCATACATCATAATAGATGGTTGTCAGAGGGCTCCATATAGACTCCCTAGATATTCCACAGATCATATTATACTTTTGGAGGTCATAAGGTAGATTTGTGATTTTGATGCAATTGTCAAGAAGGAAAAACATAAGACCGGATTTGGTGGTGATTTTCCTTTGAGGATAGGTAGTAATGAGGCTTTCCCCTCTATTAATTTGGCTCATGCTTCCAAGGAAGAAATAAATACTCTAGATCTCTCTTTCCATTCTAAGAGATATAGATTTGATAGGACTGGTGAGGCATAGGATAGGGCCAGTAGGGAATACAACCATAAGGATGATGTTGAAGATTATTGGGCTAACAGCAAGGATGAATTTGAAATTAGAAAAAAGAAGTTCTTTAGGTTTCTAGTGAACTTGGTCTGGCTATACAACATAAATGCCATTCCTGATTAGATTGAACATGATCAAGATTTGATCCAGGGCCATCACTATGAAGTTGTGAAGGATAAACTAGTTAGAGAGATAGATCAGTTGGAGGAAGAGAAGATATAATTAGAGCAGATCATGACTCCAGTGATCAAGTACACTAAGTTGTGGATCAAACACAAGATGTGGGAGTTGGAAAGTGAGGGTGTGAAATGCACCTATGATCTAATGGGAGACTTGGAGTCTCATTCCACTTCTGAGGAGTCAACTGAGCAGGATCCTAAGGGTAAGGCTAAGGTGAGTTCTCCTTTCAAGATAAAGATTAAGGATGCTCAAGCAGAAGAGGCAAAAGAGGTAGAGAAGCAAAGAAAATCCATTTCAAAGAAAAGAAAACACATTTCAAAGACAAAGAAATCTACAAAAGAAGCTGAGAAAGAAGGAAACGAGGGTAGTGCTTTCATGCCTAAGAGAAGAATTATAATGATATTTTCACAGAAGGAGAAGGAATCCTCTAAGGTAGGGGATGAAGCTGACCCACCAATAGTAAGTGTGGAGAGTTCGGGAGAGAAGACACAGGTGTACACAAGAAGATCAAGAACTCCCTCTCCCAAAGATGGTGTGCCAAAGAGAATTGCTCCCTCAGTTGTTCCTGCCATTGAGCATGATAATGTCCCTCCTTCTCATGAAATTCATAATGCACCAAGTGAATCCAAAGATGTAGAGAATCACCAAGATCATGAAGAAGAATTCTGAGAAGGTGAACTCTATAGTACAGAAGCAGAAATAGAGAACATATTGTAGTCTCCTCAGGTGACTTATGAGGATTCACTTGAAGGAAATGAGGAAGATAGGTCTCCATCGAGAGACAAAATTCCAATAAATACTCCTTCACCAGTGCATGAAGAAGAAGAACATGATAAGGGAAGTGAAGATAAGACTAAAGAGATTCCTAAAAAGAAAAATCTGAATGAGGATTTCTCCAAGGTTCAACATGATGTGGTGGGAAAAGGTAATGTACAATTAGATTCCACTGTTCCTAGTTGGCTAGACAAGGAGTTAAAGAGTAAACAAATTGTGGTAGATGATACTCCTCCCAACTGGGATGAATTACTAGCAAACATAAGAAAGGGTAACGCAAAGAAGAAATGTAGGGTTATCTCCAGGATTGAGAGAGATGAAGCTAATAATAGGGTGATTCACATTGCCACCCTTGTGCCAGATAAGGATAAAGATGAAGAGACTGGTAAAGATTATAGTGTACAAACTATTAGCTTGGGATCCACATCTATGATGCAAGAAGTTGAAGAATTTGAAGGCTCCAGTGCTGCTATTCTGAGCAGATTGAAGAAAGAGGTGCAAGCTAAGTAGGATTTGAAGAAGAAGAATGATAAACTTAAGAGGTATTTGTAGGACTTGATGAAACCCTTGCAATCCATCACCTTCTCATCATCTACTGTAATTTTTCTACCATAGGAGACAATAATTGAGTTGGAGAAGATGAAAACCACTACACATGCCACAATGAACTAGTTGCAAGGAGTAGAAGCTAAAAGGATATAGTGCTATCAAAGATATCCTTTCAACTGGTGGAGATGCTATGAGATCAATAGAGTGGTTAAAGAATGTACTAGCTTAGGATAAGGAGGATATGGATCTCTTGTTGCAGAAGACTAAGACCATCATGGAATACACTGAAGACAAACTGGTAAGTGATGGAATTCTTCCTTCTCCCAAGGCTGTAGAACCCCTGGAATGCTATGAAGTTTTGCAAATAAGGAAAATTGTTTTGAAGAAAGTGCATAAGCAAGGGAAGCAAATTGAGGATACCCTGAGTGAGATCTACAACAAGTGAATTTCCTTCTTCAAAGTTATGATGTGAAGAAAAAGGTTTGCACCAAAACATCTGAACTTGGAGCTATTGAGAAAATGGTGGTGTGATGTATATTTTCTAGTCAATGAGGACCTAGTGACCGAACATTAGTTAGATGATGTAGCCACATACATTGCACTAATGGATAAGTATCAAACCATGAAGGTGGATTGGGATAAGATTGTAAAGCAGTCAAGAGAGGACATTAAGTCTATTGAAAGGAAAATTAAAGTGTTAGTTATTCCAACTATAGCTGACTTGGAGAAGGTATTTTTGATGGTGCAGGATAAGATGGAGTGAGATAAGGACAAAGGAGAGAACAATTAATACAATGCCTCATCAGAATTTATGCTTCCCCATTATTTCTCTTTATCCTTCACATGCATTGGACTAATCCATATTCAAGATCCCAGGTTGACCTGAATGGAACACATGCATTTAATGCATACTTTACTTTATTTTGAATTCTTCTTGGCCGACTTGTTTTAGGGGCCAATTGTTTTGTAACCCTATTTGGGCTGACATAAGATGTAATATCTATAAATAGGGTTAGTGCCTCATTTGAAAGGGTTGGATAGTGTTACAATAGAGTGAATTTAGTATTAGAGTAAGAAGTTAGTAGTCAGGATTGTTTTCAAGCAAAGCTTTGTAATAGAAGACTAGAATTGTTGCTACTTTGGATGGTTTAATGCAAGTAAAGACATTGTGACGGTTCCTTTCTTGTGCTAATTTTATCTCGCATGCTTCCTCGTGATTCTAGCTTTGAAATTGCTTAAGCTTATTTGATACATGTTAGTTTTAATGTTAGATGACTTCTAATGGTGTTTATTATTTGATGCTTGGAAGTGTTGCACACCCTAGTCCATACCTTTTGCAGCTAGTTGACTATTAGTTGCTTTGCAAAGTTAGGTTGGACTTTGATATTCATTCTGCTTAGTTCAGTTGTGAGTGCTTGTTCATTTCAATTGCAATAGGGTTGTTTGGATAAATGTTCATGACTTGAAAATATTTTGTGCCTTAGAATATTGCACTATTTATGTAAGATTGCAGATTTATCTAGGTCAAACAGGAATTAGTTTCTAAGGGATTGGTCTATTTCAAGTGTTTTATCATTTGCATTGTTAATATAAGGATTAGAATTAATTTAGGGATCTCTCTAAACCCTTATATTTTGTTATTTCTTTTATTATCTAGGTTAGATTTAGGATTTGAAGTATCACCATATTGCTAGATCTGATAAATTTGAAGATTTAGTATTTGCTTGTAGTAAGGTCCCTTTGTGATTACCAACATTTTCACATTTATCACTGAGTTGTTTATGCATTGTCAAGACATGACATTAGAGACCTTGGGGTTATCTCTTGAGGCTTGTTGATAGATTTACTCTTTCAAGAGAGATAGGATTTATATTTTGTCCGAGTTAAGTTGCTAGTGTAGAAAAGACCAACAATAGATTAGCACTAGAAGGAGGGCCTGAATAAGCAAGTTGGATCAATTTTTGTCTACTAGTTCTCCTAAAACATTCAGAAGAAGAACCAGATCCACTCTAGGAGAAGAGGAATTTCAAGAGTTTCAAGCTCCTACTAGGTCAAGAAGGACCAGAAGAAGAGGGGAATCATCATCCATCCAACCACTTCCATCATCTCCATCATCCTCATCTGATTCAGAAGCCATCCCCGTTCAACCAGCCCATTGAGCCATAAATCAGACATTACCAACTCCACCCCCACCAATGGCTTTCCTTACCAATAATGCATCTCCTTTGACCTTCAATAATTAGAATGTTATGCCCAAGAACCCAAAACGATTTTGTTCTAAGTTTCATGTTAATGACCCTAATAGGACTGCAAAGGAACATACCAAGATTTTTTAGACTTTCCTTAGGGATAGAGGAATCAATCATGAGAATGTAGCATGCATGCTCTTTCCTTATTCCCTAGGAGAAGATGTGTTCTACTGGTACAATCATTTGTCTATTGGACCTATTCATAATTACACTAAACTAGAGACTACATTTCTATAGAAGTTTAGGATTCCCATTAGTCCAAATGAGTTTTACCTTCAATTCACTAAGGTTAAGAGATAATTCAATGAGCCCATAGGGTCCTTTAACAATAGGTTCATCATGCCTATACCTAACTGTAGGCCCCTTATGCCATAGATGAGGCCATTGCTTTAGAAGTATATTATGAGGGTCTTGATAGTATAACAACCACCTTCATGAAGTGGAGAAACAACCCTTCTACTACCCTACTTAATGCATATACAAAGAATGTAAAAGTTAGTACTGATCTGAGGAAACACTTTTTTGGGCTTTTACCATCACTAGGACCCACTGCTCCCCTTAGGTAGGTCCTAGCTCTCAATTAGGATTTTTCCAAT
>VDFB02002844.1:0-11252 GCA_007258455.2 Sequoia sempervirens | reverse complement strand
GATATTTAAAGTTAAAGTAAAATAAAAATAAAAATGTGTTTTAAATTTCACTTTTGAAAATTATAGATAAAGTAAATTCTTTGCAAAATTTGAATTCTTTTGTTTAAAGAAATTTTGAAAATGCATGAGATTTGAATTAGAAAGTAAAAATTTGTTTTAAATTTAAAAATTTGAAATATCCTCCAAATTTTGCAATAAATATAGTGGGTGGGGATATTTTAGGGGTTTGACCAAAATTGGGGAAACTCTATTTGGGCATTTGCTATTTCATTTTGGTTTTTAATTTGGAAATTGTGGAAGAAAGGAGGAGCAAGGATTTGGCTTTTTGTTCTTGGAATCTTGAAGAAGCAAGGGGATTTCTTGGTGGGCTGGAAAAAGATCTAAAAGCACCATTTGAATCCTTCTATTTGTGGAGAAAAAACCAAGTTCCTCCTTCATTTCTATTTTTCATTTTGAAATAAGTTTCAAATTTTCATTATGTTGTTGGTAAAATCTTTAAAAATATTGTTTAATTTAATGCAAACCCATGAGAATTTGTTTTAAAACTAGCAATAGAAAACTTGGAAGGATTCAAATGAAAAGTTTTAACTTCTCTGTCAATTTGGGGAATACCTAGAAATTTTCATCATATTATTGTGCTTTAAATTCTTCATCTCAATCTCCTCCTCAAGAAAATTTTCCCAATTTGGGCTGTGGGATGATATATTTATATATATCCACTTATATATTGCATATAAATTCACATGCTGGCTGGAAGTGTTTATTGAAATATTTCTATTCAAAAGAAAATGTTTCTTTTCCTTCCCCTGTTAAAATTTTCGTTTTGAGTTTTACCAGAATAGGGGAAACAAATTTTTTTGCATTAGAAATATAATAGGGAAAATAAATTTTATATTTTATTGTAGTGGTGGGGAGGTAGGAGCCAGCCTCATCAATACTAAAATTCGTGGAGGCGGGTTAGGTATGAGCACACATACCACACCTTTAGGTAGGCGATCGCGGTGTCGAAAGCACATACTTGGTCGGGCTTTATGGCTCCAGCTTAGGCTTCAATCTCTTTATTTTTATTTTAAAATTCATTGGCTTAGTTTTTATTTTATTTATTATCTTTATTTAATATAATATATATAATATTATATATTATATATATAATAATTAATATTATATAATATGTGAATTCGAATGATTTATTTAGAAAGTTGAATTTTAATAGTCAAATGATTTATTAGTTCCTGCCGGTGGCAGGTATACTTATGCTTTCACCTAGGTCTATTATGTTTGCAAATACCAACCAATAGATGTCAAGAATTAAACTATGGGTACACATTTTTCTAAAGTTTATTTTTATGTCATATTTATTGAATATTTTTCACACAAATTTTGTCAAATTCTATTGGACAATAGATGACTACAGTCATATTTTGGATGATGTCATCAATTTTAATATTGTATGGTTTTCTCATCTATTCGGATTTCAACACTATGCCTGCATAGTGCATTTTTATGGTTTGGCATCGAAATAATTGTTTTAGTGGAAGAGTGGTGTAGTGGGTACTGATGTTTATTGTACCAATTGACTATGGAGACTATTCACTGCCTAATGCATTTTTATGGTTTGGCATCGAAATAATTGTTTTAGTGGAAGAGTGGTGTAGTCGGTAGTGTTGTTTACTGTGCCAATTGACTATGGAGACTATTGACTGCATTATTGCAGCTGATCGCCGACAATATGATTGAAGATTGTTTTTTGATAAACAAATCAATAAGAAGATTTTCTTCAAATCTTCATTTATTGCCATACTATCAAAAAAAAATCTAACGCTTTATAAAGACATCTTCTGAATTCGCAAATTCCGAATGTGTGGGAAAAAAACTGGGAGTTTCTAAAGTGTCTTGCAGTGTTCGACAAAGAAAATAAGCTGAATCAATATTTAAACAGGTGCATTCTGTTCCTGAGATTTATTTTATTGTTTTACGATTGAAAATAGTTTTAATATTTGCAGATTTATAAATAATGTTTTATTGAATGGCGTTTGTATTTGTTTAGATTTCTCAGAATGGAAAGATTTTCATTTTCAAACATGTAAATAGATTTTAATGCTGTTTAGTATGATAAAACATCAGTTGTACTCACCACCAGATCTGTTACTGTTAGTCCAACCACCACCGCTACGGCCCTTTCCACCACCAACACCACCACGATACCCACCATAACTTTGCGAACTCGCCGTTATAAAACTCGCCGTTGTGTTAACATTGAGCTGGACAGATTCGTTGTAGCACTTGGAGCAGAGGTTCATGGTGGCGGGCTGCCGAAGAAGCCACAGTTGTCAACGCAGGACTTCAGGCCTTCCGGCACCTGGCACCCCGTCTCCTCCTCCTCTCTGTTTTGTGCCATCTCAGCTTTAAATCCCAAAAAATACAGATGAAACCAAACCCTTAAAAAGAAAGCAGCACCCAGATTATCTCTATCACAAACACAATACCCAGAAGAATTTCTTTCAAAAATAGCAATACCCAGATGAACTTCCTAAATGTCCAGATCAAACTTTAATCTCTTTTGATCGATAAATAAAATTCTCAGACTCTGCCAGGCTTTGTTTTTGGGGGTTTAGCTTTAGTTGCAAAGCAACAAAATTGTAGATGACATGTGTTTAGCCGGGGCTACCGTTATAAACTAGCCTAGCGGGAAGCTGTGGTCCACCCGTGCGCGGGACTTTTACTTTTCTAAAAGGTTTTTGTTTAGAGTTTAAATGGGAATATGGCTCTCGTGCAAGTGGTGAGCAACGGTGTGACGAGGAAAGTGATATTTTTTTATTTTTTCTTCTTTCGTAGGTAGGCCTTTATGACTGGTAAACGTTTCCCTCTAATCTGGTTGACTGACTTTTGAGGGGGAATAAATTGAAAGTTTTAGGCGGAATACACCTCAGATTTGGTAAGAGGGAGGACTTTTAAAAAGGAGAATTTAGTCTTGACATACTTACCTAGATATTTTCCTGTGTGTGATCGCGATTTGACTTGGACCTACACATATGCTAGTGTCACCTACCTTCCATGTAATTTTAGCAGAGATTTTACGAGATTGACCATTTAGAGGAGAAATTGTGGCCAACCAAATCTATTGTTTATCACAAATTGAGTGTAAAGCACATTGAACTCGTTTAGCGACGAAGGTATTGCCAGTACAACAAACTTGGCAATGCTGTAATGAAAATTAAATGGTTGTAGTTTGACATTTCTGTTTTTTATTTATTTTATTATTTTTGTATTGAAGAAAGTAAAGATACAAAGAATATTTAGAGGTAGTTGAATGAGACCTAAAAATATACATCTTATCAAGGATCACAATTTTTTTAATATTTGAGCAAGGTTTCTTATGTGAATTTTTTTGAGTTGTAGATCTGTGGTTTTTTAAAATGAAATTATTCTTTGTTTTTTATTTATTAATGATAGTATTCTCTTTTTTTTTTCTATATTTTTATTTATTTTGGCATGTAATCAATAATTTATTTATAAGAATTGTAGATGGAAAAGGCAATGTATAAACTGAAGGTCTCCCCACATGGAGAATTTACCTATGGGCTATGATACATGGGGATGTGTCCCCCACCTTTTTGCAGGTGTACCTATTCTAGGGACTTGAGGATGCCTTAGAAATGCCCCCCCACAATCACCTAAACCTCATATATCCTCAAAAACGTCCTCGAAACACTAAAACAAATGAGGGATGGCTGGGGTACATCAATGACATCCCCTAATAGTCCTGGGGATGGCCAGCCGTCCCCACTTTAAAACAGTCAGAATTTTAAAAAATAAGTAATGCTCTTCAACAAATGTTTCACCGGTTTTTATGTTCATACAACAAGGTTGATTATTTTTCACATTGTCTTGTCCATAGTTCCATCATCATACAAGCAGCTACCATGATTGTTAAACAACTAGGCATACATGTGCGTACAGAGGCTGCACGTTTAAAAGATCAAAATTTGGCAAAGGTATTGACTACCTCATGATAACCAACGGGGACAAAATATGGGCTAAATTAGGAGTGAATGATTTTGAATATTTTATTTATCAGAACAGCAAACTACCTAGCAGTCTTGCTAGACATCCTGGTTAGGCAAGCAAAACCACTAAATCAGGCTGCACTAGATCTTCGTGTGGCCTGTTTGAAAGTTGACATCCAATGATATCTTGAGTAGTAAAAACAGTCAATGCTGTCTGGAATCCCTGGTAATCTAACAAGATAGAAATGATCTTGAAATATGATGTCATTAAGTACACCAACAGACACAATTCCTCTGCATGCTCAGTATTTCTAAATTCAAATCTCATTTACTGACCTTAAAACTTCCACATGGGCTATCCAAACGAGCTTTGGCAATGATATAAAAATGTTTACATGAATTTTTAATATGTGTATGTCTGTATGTGTGTGTGTGTGTGTGCAAAATAATTACTTAACATAGATAGCACAGAAGAGATTTTGCAGCCACAAACCCTCAAGACATAAGCTCAAAGAAGTTCCATAAGTGTGAGATAAGGCAATTTACTCCCCTCTGTATTGGGTGAAAGTGATTTTTTTACCTCTATTTTTTCAATTGTTTTTTAGTAATTTTGTAGGATATGGATCGAACTCCTTAATAGTAATATCCAGTGTCCTTGAATCTCATCAGATCAAACGATATGTTTTGGGATGTATATGGGGCATATCTGGTCACATAGCCAATCTTTATTTTTCTTACAATCACAGTTCAACACTTCTGGCATACAAGAGTATTGAACTTTCAAGGTTATTTGATCATTTCTAGAGGTATCTAATATGACATTTGGGCTTTGTGTGAAATTTTTTATATTCCAATGTTTTGATTTAACTGTATATATTAATTGCGATGGAAATTTCTTATATTTTTAAAATTTCCCTGTTTTTTCGCCGTCCTCTGCCATCCCCTAAAATAGCCTCCCAATGAATCCATTCCAGAAACATGCCCCCCTTCCCTGCCGTCCCCGTTCCAAAAACTTGGTGTAACACAGGAATTTACCAATTAAAAAATAATAAAAATTCTTGAAGAGTTTGGCCCATACCTCACCCACTACTCACCAAGAAAAACAAGAGCATCATGTACCACTGAAATGCAATCAGAAAGAACCTTAAAAAAATGATTCCTACCATGCAGATATGGAAAGACATAAAATATTGCGTGTATTTGACAAGGGTTTGTCTCAGCATCCAGAAAAGAGAGACAATTAGCAATTATGATATATCCCAGAAAATTCTTCAACTTCTAAAATCCCTCATTTAAAAAAAAAAAAAAAATCTCAATAAAAAGCAGAGATAAAAATGCTAGATCTTATGATCTCATCTACGACAGAATCACCATGTAAAGCATAGTAGCATGCTGGAAAATTCGCTACCCAATTACAGTCTGTAGTAAAATTTAAATCTCTAGGAAAACAAAACGGCTTTGAAAAGGAAAAAATTGTTTCGAATTTTACAATCTCTAGATCAATTTTACGGTCCACTTAGTGAGGAATTTGGCATATACGAAAAACTTGGATTTTGTAAATCACTGAATCTATTATGAAGCAAATTGCAGAGAAATATGAAGAGACATCCACGTTACCATTTTCAACGTATGCCATGGTTCGCAGATTGTAATCACGAGAATTTTCTCACAGACACAGAAATGGCATATACAATGCGGAAAGCAAATTTATATGGACGTTTGCGTTCAATAGAAAGTTCTACAATATTTAGATTATAATTTTGAGTCGCGTACGCCTGGAAAATTATACAATTGACTTTATATGGAAAACCATTCCAATTGACTTCATGGATGACCATTCAAATACATTTTATTAGTTTCTATTATATTTTATTAGTTGGTAGTGTAACGAAGTTGGTTTGAGTTGTGGATTTGCTCTCTATTGGTTTCGATTCCACTGTTGGGTTTACCCAATTGGAACTGGCTTACGGGCTGTTGGGTCCCCCTGTAGGGGACTATTCTCACCTCAGCTCACCCCCTGGATGGTGGGCTAGGTCATAGGGATCTTGTGTCGTTAACAACAAAAAAAAATAGAATAAACAAGAGACGCATTGGGTTATGTTCCTACCAATAATTATTGTTACATATAGTAGTTGTTGCATGAATTGATTTCAAATAATCACGTGTCTATTATAATGTATGTTGTCCTATTTATGGGCATATATTGAGATTAAAGGTATGAATACACCAAAGGTATAAAGATATGTTGTTCGTTTGTTAGAATTTTGGTTTACACCAAAGTGTTGTCTAACCATGCAAGTCACGGAAAGTTGATGCTGATGTGTAGAATTGAATCCATTCCCTTGTCAAGACAAAGGACAGTCACTGTTCATCTAGAATGTTTGTGCAAAATCCTCTTTTTCAAAAATACAAGATGACAAATACCAACAATGGAAAAATGTTATGACTGAAACTGAAGTTGCAAAAAATGTCTACCATTAAATTTTGTATAAATTCTAGGAATGACATTTTTTCTGAGTAACTGTAAAGCAATATCTTTGTTGTCAGGTGGCATTAGCATGGCTAGACAAGTACATACTGACCCCTATGATATAAAGGATATCGTCTCATTAAATTTCAATCTTGACCATAGTTGAAAAAATTGGTTTCCCTTGTAGTTGTAATTGACATGATTAGCTTAAACTGAGTAGTTCATGGATGGAAAAAAGTAAGTTGATGATACTCCCAAAAATAATATAAAGCAAAGGTTCATCTGTAGCCTTTTCAGTGTATTTAATCATCATCAAAGGCATTTTCACATCAAATTTCAATGTGGGGCATAGTTGAAATTTTTAAATTTCCTAAGATTTCTTTGTTTTGACAAAAAAAATCTAGGAGTTATGTCATTGGAATTGTGAAAATTTCTCATTTTTGAGAAAGCAATTTGTCATTAGAATGCATATTTAAAACCATCATCTTTTGCAGCTGAAGGACATCAAGGCAACAGAATGAGCAAATTATGCAAAAGGAATACAAATGTTGACAATGGCTATGACAAGATGATGTTAATGGGATTTGCAATTTTGATAACAGAAATGTTGATCCTCTTTGCATTGCTCATCTTAGTAAAAAAAACATCTCATTTTATAATATTAGCTCTAGCAAGTGTA
This sequence comes from Sequoia sempervirens, assembly GCA_007258455.2. Taxonomy (NCBI): domain Eukaryota; kingdom Viridiplantae; phylum Streptophyta; class Pinopsida; order Cupressales; family Cupressaceae; genus Sequoia; species Sequoia sempervirens. The sequence continues at coordinate 4,096 of VDFB02002844.1, read as the reverse complement.
TTACTCATATTTTATATATTTGGCATTTGACTATTTCTTAGAAATAAAATACAGTTACTCTATGAATATGCTAAAGACTTTTAGATAAGTAAATAAGTTGTGAATCTATTCTATTCTGATCTATGTTGTGTTTCCTATATGTAATTCTTTGTTATCAAATTTGCATTAAGAAATTTCAATTTGCACTTGATACAACATTAGAAATGCATATATGTTAGATAGGAAAATGTTTTGACAAAGTGTCAATTGTGCTTTAGAAAATTAAACGAAGCAATGGAGAAAAGATACAAAGGTGTCAGAAAAAGATCGAGTAGTTATGGTGCAAAAATCTATAACCCCAACTTAAAGAAGCAACAATGGCTTGGAACTTTTGATAGTGCAGAAGAAGAAGCCCATGCTTATGATAAAGCTGCAATTGCAATTGTAGGAAATAATGCAATCACCAATTTCCTCTATATTGATTCTAAACCATCTAGCGACTTGTCAAAGGAACCTGCTCCTGAATTATGTGAACCTGAATCGACAATAAAAAAAGAGAACTCAAAGAATATATTTGGAAAACAGTGTGCATCTTATCGATGTAAAGAGAAAGTAGAGGAAAACAAAGAGCTATGTTTGAGTTATGTTGAGTCTAAACAATTTGTAAAAATTAGGTCATATAGAGGTGTTAGGTAGCATCCTTGGGGTAGCTACGTTGCAAAAATTTGGAACAATAAATTGAAAAAATGACAATGGCTGGGAAGTTTTGTAACTGCTAAACAAGCTGCCTATGCTTATGATATGGCTGCAATATCCATTAAAGGAAATAAGGCAATCACAAATTTCAACTATACCAATTCAAACCCAGGAGACTTATCACAATCCAGTAAATTTCTGAAACAAACTTTGCTTCAAAAGAGCTCAAGCAGTTTAACAACAGAAGAAGCAGGATCAGATCCCATGACTGATAACAATATTTCTCAAGAGAACATTGTTAATGATATACAATGTTTTCCAAATATGATGGATGACAATCAATCCCTTCTTGACCCTCATTACAACAAATTAGATCTTCCTATTTCTGATCCAAAAGATATTAGTGTCATCTGTAGTACCAATATTGATACTAGAATACCATTCCAAGACTATATCTTTGATAATTCTATTACAAACTTTGGCATGCATTTTCCAAGCACATTTGAATCTGTCAATTTTGATATCTTTTGTCAGAATCCCAAGTTTGTAAGTCCATCTTCATTGCCATGCTTCGAGCCCAATATTAGCTCTACTGATAGCCCTATTCTAGTTAGTTGTTCCAAAAATGATATGACTTCAACGATGAATACTGAGAAATTGAAAGTCAAGATACATTCCCATTCTTGATAGATTCTCGATTTGTAGTTGACAGTCTTGAGAGAAACGAGCAAAATAATATCAATTATGATATTAGTAATTTGTATGAAGTTGGTACTGCTTGTACATCGATTTACATGAAGAAACATGTTCCTCCTCTAGCCCCTGGCACATCTCCAGTATCGGCATTCACTTTAGATACAATTGCTTCTGAGGAAGTTCTTAATGTTTCTTCTCCATAGGGAAGCTCTATCTAGTTCGCACAATTCCATATATTTTTTGTTTTTCGTATTCAACAATACAATTTGAAGCATACTATTCTTATGATAAACTTTACCTATAGTTTTCTTATGTTTTTGGAATCTTCTAAATGTGCATATCTAATCATCTAGATAGCGTGACATTGTGAGAACAATAATTTAGAGTCTCAAATGTTTTGTAGTATGAATGCATTTTGCAATATATCATTTATCATCTTTATAAAATAACAAACGTCTTGTTCTATATAAATCTCCACTACAATACAAATCCAACTTATATAAATAGATGTAGTTAGAATAATCATATTTAGTATGTCATTTATACAATCTATGAAGGCTAAAGTAGAAAATTGTGAATAGTTGATATCCAAATAAGAATGCACCTAAATAGTTTTGTATATGGATTCTCCATCATATCTAAGAGATTAAATATCATATCATTTTTCATAATCATGTACGTTAAATATGGAGTACAAACTTCATACAAGGTTTACAAAATATATAAATTTAATGAGAATTACTTTAACAAAATACATATGTGAACAATTCAATGTATAGATTTCAATTTTGTTGTTTACATACCATAGTTAAAACAAAGATATTTGATTTATTCATTATCTCATCTTGCAAAAGTAAATTAGTCATGTGACAACTTCTACGTACTATGAAGAATAATAGATATGAATGTGAGCAAAAGATATTTTTTATATAATCATATGTGAAATTTGACAAAGACACGAGTACATTTACATAGTTTTTGCATAATTAAATATATATATATATATATATTTTCAATAAACTTAATATGTTACAACTTGAACTCCATAAAATTAATAACAATCACATTTTCGTATTGCAGACCCTGAAGCAAGAAGAGAAGATCCTCAAACTATTATTTTACACATTAAACACAAGCACAACTACTAAGTGTTCTCTTCATAAACATATCAGGTACATCAAACCTTTGTTCTTTACTTGTCATCAACTCTGTTTTTTCCTCACAAAAATGAAGAGAAAAATAGAAAATATACAAGGAAAAGCAAAAGAAATTATAGATGTAGAAAATTATACATTATTGAATCGTTGTGAAGTATATAATATTGATGATGCGCTTAGAATTCAGGGCCTATTTAGAACTAATACATTTAAGTACAATGTAGGAGATTGTCTTTTTGATTCATTAGCATTTCTACTTAATCATCGCTACACCTCATCTGAATTACGCAATGGAGTAATTGATTACTTTATAAAATGCTATTCAGAAGGTGATGAAGAAGCAACTTGGTCATATAACAATGAATTACATCCAAATATATTAGATGTACAGCATAAAATAGACAACATTGAAACTTATTTTTGGAGAATGCGAAAATCAGCTATGCCAACCACAAATAATGAAGAAATTGGATTATGGGGAGACACATTTTGTATTAAGTGGCTATCCAAATGGCTAGGCATACAAATAAAGGTTTGGTCAGTAAGAACGGCGCATAAATATTTGCATTTTAATGAATCATCTAATGCAGAATCACACTCTATCCTTTTCCATGATACAAATCCTCTTCATGGACACTTTGAGCCACTTCTATCATATCAACTGCATTCGACTAATATCAATTCAACTGCATCACTTCGTCAAATTAAAAAACTAATTAGAAACACCAACAAAAACAACAAGATCGAATTCAATCAAATTGAAAACATTCAACAATATACGGTCAACTCACTACGAAAAATCAAAAAACAAATACGTTCAAAAAATATTGCAACATGTACAAAGTTGGAAAAAGGAATTTCAAAATCAGCCATTGAATTGTTCAAAAAACAAATTGAAGATACACCTAGATATGTATGTTCAATTTGTCAAATGTTGCATTTTAAAAAAGACATTACAACTTTGAAAGACAAAGAAATGAAAATGTATTACAGCTTGTCCACAAATAAACAAATCACAACAACAAACTATATTTGTTCCAAATGCAAAGCATCATTGAAAGAATGTAAATTACCAAAATATGCAACTCCAAATTACATCCGAACAAATAATCCATTAGGATATGTGGCAATGTTGACACAACTAGAAGAACGACTAGTGTCCCTTAGAATTGCATTTGCGCAAATTTGGCAATTAGGATACAAAAATTCACAATTAGGTTTGACCAGGTCTATTATAAATGTACCAGTTAACTCTGATATCATACAACGAGCATTACCACGTTCAACGAACGAAACATCGACAATAGATGTTGCTCTTAAAAGATGCTTGTAGTATAAAAATGCATACCAAACAGGAATGGTACGTGCAAATATGATAATGAAAGTGTTGGATCAATTATCAAACAAAAAATTATACAAGATGGAGAATGTTGAGATAAACAAAGATTGGATTGAAATTCTACGACTAGATAGTGCAAAGGACACAACAAGCGATAACAATACAAGTGACAACGATGTTGAAAGCGATATTGAAAATGAAATACCTAGTGAAACATTGATACATGGTT
>VDFB02002842.1:97406-129276 GCA_007258455.2 Sequoia sempervirens | reverse complement strand
TTAGGTACCCATTTACATTCACTTAATCACTATTACAATGATGGCCAAATTATGTCTTTGTAAATTCCGGACTTGCTTGCTAACCGATCTTATGATCTGCAATCCAATTTCTTCCTTTTTGGAAGTAATCTCCCTCATGTTACTGCACTTTGCTACAAGAATTTAGTTTCATCCTTTTGTCAATCACACTTGGTTCCTTCATGCACCTTCACCTCCATCTGATCTTCAAATCACTACGATTTTCATGATGTCTTTCAAGACAATGATTTCCTTTGAAGCAAATTATCTCACTTTTCTCAAATATTCAAACTATCTTCAAGATCTTTAGATCTTTTCTCAAACATTTTTGTTGATAACTTCAAACCATTGATATTTAAATCTTTAAAAATTCAATCCCAAAGTACACTCACTGTTTGCATAATGTGTTACAACACAATGATCAAACTTCTCTTATTTGCTATCTTTGATGACATATGAATTCTTATACTTGAACAATCTTTTGAGCATACATGTGATCTTCTTCCAAACTAGTCCATAGACCCATCCATAATCCATTTTCATGTATCCTGCCATTGATTCATTCTTCCAATCTTCGTTCAAACACATTTTCTCACAATGATTTTTTAATCCACATATACTGCAAGGATGTAAATTCCAACATTTTTCCTTTGTATGACCTTTTCTATTACAATGTGAACATTGCATACACTTCATTTCTTGAATGAATTTTCTTGAGCTTGGAACCCTTGTATCATTCTTTCCTCTACCTGTGACATACCCCAGGCCTTCATACTTGGGCCTCATAACTCGCTCAATAGGATTTTTCATTCCTTGTTCATGCTTTCCTAAACCTTGACCTTTATAACCCATTCTTTTCATATTTTTAAACCAACATTATTTTCACTAGCAACATTTATAGAATCAAATGCATTATCATCACAACTAACAAGATTCTCAGTCTCATTAACATGTTTTTCTCCATCACAAACAACTTCAGCAAAAACACACTTATCAAATGATGAACTCAAATCTTTTGTACTGCAAGAAACATCACATACCAATTTCTTTGACTTCAAACTTTCATTTTCTTTATTTAATTTTGACATTTCCTTCTTGTATAAACCATTCTCTTCTTCTAATTTTGTGATTTCCTTCATTTGCAAATTATTTTCTTCTTCCAATCTCTTTAGTTTGTGTTCTAAGTCATTAACCAATTTTACTCTTTGTTCTAATTCTTCATTCATTTTCTTAATCTCATCAAACAGATTTAGTTTTTCTTCTACCTCTTTATTCTTCTTCTCAACTTGCCACGAATCTTTTAAAAGTTCATCAAACAGCATTAGCTTTTCTTCTAACACTTTATTCTTCTCCTCAACTTGCCACAAATCTTTTGAAAGTTCATCATTTTATTTCTTTAAAAATTCATTCTTACAAATTAGATTTTCATTTTCTTTTAACACTCTTTTACAGACTTTTCCCATTGATTCAAATAATTTAACATCACCTTGATTTCGCTACACCAATTTACCTCTGTTTGACAACTTTGTGTGCCTACTCTCTTCTTCAATTTCTCCTCTTTGCAATGATAGCAATATTTCTTCACAATTTGCAGTCTCTTTCCTTTGGTTACAATTTACTTCTGTGAATTCCCTTTACTGTAATCTTCTTTTTAATGACTGAACAATTTCTACAAAAAACATTTCAAACATAACATCAATTTCATTGACAATTTATTACAAATGGTGCCACTACCTTCTCAGATATTTCTTTACTATTTGTCTTTACATATCTAATGAATCACCATTTTGAAAGAATAATACAATCATAATTTACCTTCAACCTTCTGATATGCGGCCTCTTCCTTTACTCTTTGTTACTCCTTTTAATATGGCAATAAACAATAGCAATAGTAATAATACGACCTTTCATTCCAAATGTTGTGGTAGATGACTCGGCAACTTCTTTCGATCTTCAACAGCTGTAGCTTCCTCTTTTTTTCCTCGGCTCCTTTGAACAATGATTTTCCAACAACACAAATGCGGCTATATCTTCAATACTAGCAATCCTACAGCAACACAACAAACAGCGCCTTTGTATCTACAAAATAACATAGACTACAATGATCTCCAACAGCAATCTACCCTAGGCTTCTCCTTTCCAATTAATCAAGTGTTGCAGGTGTTATGTATGCAGCATTGGGACCATCCACAAGATCATCCGTCATCCTGCACCATACATATATTGCCCAAATAACCTTCCTTCTCTCGGGGGTCATCAGCAATGTTCCCAGATAGAAATTCTTGGCATACTTAGTGCAAACTTCACCACAGCATTTATAGGCTTCATCAAGCAGCTCAAACACAAAACCCATGATCAATCTGATATCGCCATCGGCTCTGATACCATGATGAAAAAAAAGAGCAGAGACAGGAAGGAGACATAGATAAAACACAGAGAAAGATGAGACACCACAGAGGAGAACTCAGAGCAACTTCATGAAACCTAAGCATTGATGATCACAGGCTCCTCCATTAGATTTATAAGAAAATACAAAATAAATGTTGCACATATTGTAGACAAGTGTTAGTTGAAGAATTAATTATGGGTAGATGAAACAGAGCTCATCGTGAAAGTTCTGGATAGAAGAAGACAACAAAAGTCAGTGCACAGTCAAATTGGATGCCTCTAGAAGATGTTTGGTCGGCAAGTATGTGCCGATAGTCTTGGGTGATAATTAATTTACTTCCAACAGATATTTTTTATAATTTATTTTTAAATATATATTTTTTAATTAATTTTTTATTGGTTTTGATTGTTATTTTGAAAACTTGTTATATATGAAAAACATAATTTGAACTAAACTAATTATAAAATTATTTTAAATTTTTGTTATATATATATATATATATATATAATTATGTCTAGATTGATGACCTATATTTTTAAAAAAATTAAAATTTATTACAAAAATAATAATACCTAGCATTTCAAGTTTATGAACTACTTTCCTCAAAATTAATTAATGAATAGAAAAACATGTTGAATCATTAAAAAATTACAAATTTTAAAACTACACATCATTTATAATGGATTTTAATTTCATTAAAAATTTATAAAAAAATCATCAACCATATTACTTAAGTCATTTTTTTCACTTGTTAACATGACCTTGTAGTAGTTTATATTTTTACCCTTTGGCTAAGGGATTTTTTACAGCTAAATTTGACAATGCTCAGGACAGAAATGTAATTTTGTGTGAAATTTTTTAGCTAGGAAGATAAATATTTGTTGATGATCAAACCTTGGCACTCTGATTTCAACCCTCCTTCTGAAACTTTTAACAAATTCCCAATTTGGGTAAGATTGCCTAATCTCCCCCTTCACCTTTGGAATGACTCTCTTCTGGAGGAAGTGGGTGATGCCCTTGGTGATTTTTTGATGGTGGATGATGAATCTTCTGACTTTCTTCATTCCACCTATGCTCGCATACTGGCTGAAATAAATGTTTCAAAAGGGTTGCCTACTGAGGTCCTACTTAAATATTCTAAAGGTTCTTGGGTCCAATCTTTGGATTATGAAGGGATACCCTTCCAATGTAGACGATTCTTCAATACTGGACATGTTGCTGCACCTTGCGGATTTGAGAAAAAAGCAAAGACAGCTACTTGGTGGAAAGGTACTTCTCAACAGCATTATACGGTTGAGAAGAAAACTGATCAGAATAGGAATTTTTCAGAGGTGGTTGCTTCTGAATCACTGGGTCTTGGGACACCCCCTCTGGTCGTCTCAAATGGTAGGGTCACTAAGGCAACCCCTATTGAGTCAACGACAGCCATTTCAGGTGAAAGTGCATCGGCTTCCCTATCCAATGGCTCTTTGAAAAAGTCTTTATCTGTGCAAAGGAATCAAGATGAAACCCCTAATAATTTGGCTGTTGGCTTTCATCTTCATGAAAGCAGTGAGCTAGTGTGGTATGGTAAGGCGATGCAAGTGGAAGAAGGTTGGATCACATTTAAGGGAAAAAAAGATAAATCCTCTAGGCCTTCTTTCGACGTGACTCTCCGCTCCCACAAGAAAAGTGTAAAATGTAAATCTTGAATGGTCTTGTTTTGGAGCTAGTCTTTTTTGTTGGTTGCATGTTGTCTTTTCTGCAGCCTTGCTCTTTTTTGTTAAAGGGTTCCAGGTCCCTTCAAAATCTATTTTTTCCTTTATCAAAAACATGACCTTGTAGTTATAGGTCCAAAGATAAAGGTTGCACTATTATACATTTTTTAAGCCTAAAACTAAATGAAAAACATAGGTTGTGAGGTTCAAAAACTTTGGAATGAGTGCTCGCTTTAAAATGGGTACCAATTCTAAGAACAAACGGATACCTATTTTAAAGTTGAAAAATGAAACTTCAACTAAAAGTGGACCCGCTAGATTGCACTTATCCTTTTATTTGAGTGTAATTAGTGAAATTTACTCTCAAATAAACTTAGATTCATTTCATAAGAGTCAAATTTCATACCTTACACAAGATATTTGAACATGGATAAGGAGTGGAAGAACTCTAGATGAATCTTGCAAGTTCACAAAGTACATGAAACTTGACCAAAACTCAAGAATGGGAGAATGTGTAGATGTAGAAAAAGGTAGAAGGTTGGGATATGAAAAGAAAGAAAAATAAGTCTCGATGAATTAAACACAACTCTATAAATGGATGAACAAGGGAAAGGAGTGAGAGAATGGGAGAATATGGAGATGTGGAAAATGATAGGAGGTTGGGAAAAAAGGAAGTCTAGACATCCATCAGAAACTTGTAAACAAATGGAATGAAGGAAGAAAAGAGAGAAAGAGACCCAAAAGATTTAGTATGATTTCTATGTGGAATTGTGCCAAGACAAGAGGTTAGAAAATAAGAAGAATTTTGAAATTCCAAAGACTGCCAATCTACTTAAACCAAGGAAAATGATCAAAACCTTCCTAAACTTAGAAATTTTCTATTTTTTTGCAACTTCTAATATTTGATAGAAATATGGGGAATGAAGAAGAAGAACATTTGGGAAAATTTAACCAAGGGAGACCCATTTAAATATTTATCAAATCGGTTGAATATTATGGACATAATGAGGTCCAATACACAAAGGGCGTTAGAACTTGGGCATTTTTTGTATTTTCCAAGTTGGGTGCCAATAGATGGGATTAGTTTACAATCCATTTCACACTTGTACTCCTTTATTTCCACTTAAATTATCCAAAATGAGTATCATTGAATATTTTTTTAAAAAGCTAACCATCTAAACATGATTTTGTCTAAGATTTAGACTTAGGATACCAAACTTCAATGGCACCAAACCTAAGGAATGGTTATGAAAAATGATGTTTGAATTAAAAAACCCTTCAATTCATGTTCACTATTTGTAATATGATAAATTTATCATTTTTTCTAGTATGAGTTCAATGCACAATAATGTTTCATTTTTTTAGGTGGATAGGTATTTTCCACTAACGTTTGTGTATCCATGATGTTTCTCACATTCACCCCTTTTACAAGTGATGAACTCACTGAACTTAATTTTCTAATTAAATTTGACATCTAAAATATAAACTAAAGTGTAGAGAGATGTTCCACACCTCCCAATCATCCTTAAATCCTCTTTATAAATCATTTGATAAAAAAAATTACTTGATTTATAAGAAGAGATTCCACTCATTACAATGTACCTAAAATATTTGATCTAAGAAATTTTATCCATTTTTTTAAAAAATAATATATTTAAGAAAAAGCAAATTGATTGTGACTCACCTCCAATATTTTTTTTATTAATATATCTAAGATAAATGTAAAACTTTCTTTTACAATTTTTAATTAATTTATAATATAAAAATTAACAAAATTCAATAAAAACAAACTCAAAAAAATAAACAAAAGTTTAATATTTTTATAATGTAATTGGTAAAATACTGTGTTCAATAAAACTCACAAATATTCTATTATCTTATTAAGTCCAAAGACTAAAACGAACAAATGATACTTTGAAAGCTTTTCTCTGTTCACATAACTATAAAATTAATTAAACTCTTTTTTATTAAGAAAGGAGAGTTTACATCCATTTACAACATAATAATTTTCATATAAAAGTAAATTAAACTTTCTTTACTAACACTCCTTGGAAGCAAAATAAAATTTCCTGAAAACATTCATGGCGAAAACGCATTGTAAAATGGATCAAAGTGCAGACCAAATGAAGAAATTATGGGCACATCTCCTTTGAACTTCCAAATCACTAGCGAAACCCTCATAGCTTTTACAGGCTTTTCCAGTCTATGAAGCTTCTTGTACCCAATCGTAGTCCCATTACTCACCAGCATCATTTTCTTCTCATCCGCTGATACATAAATTCCATATTCCATTACCCTTTGCCCCAGTCCTATGGTCTCCTGAATTCTCACAACGTTAAATTCAACGGCTTCTTCGGTTTTCAATTCTATCCAATGAGATATTTTGCTGCTCCCGGAATCCTTGGGTGCCCAGTAAGTCCAGAGATCGTTGCTCAATACGTTGCTAGGGCTGAAGGCTGCTCCTCTCACGCTGCTTGCTGTCACAGAAGCAGAAGCAGCCAGGTCCTCAGAAAAAATGGTTTTTATGGCATTCCTGAATTCCATTACTCTTTCTACGTCTTCTCCAGACAGAAGGCCGGTTCTGTTTGGCGGAACGTTGAGCAAAAGGAGGCAGTTTCTCCCCACTGAAGTGTAGTAGATGTCCAGCAATTGCTTTAGCGATTTGGGTTTCTGATCCGGGTGCCAAAACCACCCTGTCCTGATGGATACATCACATTCTGGAGGAATCCAATCCGTTCCATACGGGTCTCCAGTGTTCAAATACCTGCAGGGAAAAAACATATTGTTGTTTAGTTCCAAGCAACCTTAAAATAGAGAACAGTCCAAATCAGTTGTGATATGATGTTTTATATTTGTTCTTACCCCTCGGTGCCTGCTTGGCCAATGTGATAAGAAGAGCCATTGATGGTGGACCAAGAGGTTAGTCCTGCTTCCCCATCTTCGTTCCCCACCCATCTGACTCCTGGTCCTGCGTCTGAGAACATGTTTGCATATATCTGTAATTCCTTAACAATGGCAAACCACTCGGAGAACAAGTATGTCATTGTTGTGTTATCTCCTTTGGCTCCGTCAAACCATACTTCCGATACTGGGCCATACCTGCCATTCATATAAGAAAATCATATGTAAGCTCTATAGTAAACAATCACGAGTACAGTTTTTTCATATCTCTTATCCTTATTCTTGTTATATTACAAACTCTTCATAAAAAGTTAAAATTGTTACTTGTTGAGGAGCTCCTGCAGCTGCCCCAAATAGAATTCGTTGTACTGCACCTCTTTCCCATAGAAAGGCTCAAAACGATCCCAGGGAGACAAATATAGACCGAAATCCAGGCCTTGGGCCCTGGTGGCCTCTGATAGATCCTTCAGAACATCTCCTTTTCCATCTTCCCACGGGCTGCTTTTCACCGAATGATTTGTATACGCAGAAGGCCAGAGGCAGAACCCATCATGGTGCTTGGCAGTCAAAATAAGGAGAGAAAATCCGGCCTCCTTGGCTACTGTGGCCCATTGATTGGCATCAAGCCCCATGGGATTGAACAAGTGAGGATCCTCTTTCCCTGTTCCCCATTCATTATTGGTGAACGTATTAATACCAAAGTGCATAAACATGATCATTTCTCTCTGCTGCCATTTCAGCTGACTGGCACTCGGCACCGGCAAAACCGGCAGAGGAGGTGGAACATTTAAACTACACAACCCCACCTCTGCAAAATAACAGAGTGAAACACACACTACCCAAAGTAGAACTCTCCCCATTTTAGACTGCTCGAGAGAAGATCGATGTTAAGGAAGGATTTATAATGTGTTTCGTAATGAGATTCTGAGAAAACCGCTAAAAACAAGAGATAAGTCAGCAATCGTTTGAGTTTCACTGGACTGGCTCGAATTATTGTCCAAAATTTTGTGGAGTTCATTATAATTTAAGATGGAAGACGCATGCAGGAATTATAGAGTTTTGGCTATATGTCGCCCGTGATAATATTTTTTCGCGAGGAAAGCTTTCATGTCGAACGTTATTTGTCGATTGGTGTTTAAACACGTAAGAATTGAAATGGATGTAAAGTTTGGATGTGGAGATGGGTATCTAACACGTCAGAAATGAAAAGATGAATGGAGAGGATTTTAAAGTATCTAATTAGAAGCATTCTCAAAATTAAAGTATTGATTTTATTTTATTATTTGAGCTAGGAGTTTTTCTTAGGGTTGAGATATTGGTTTTAATTAGAATACAAATGAGGTAGGAGTTTTTTTTTTTTTAGGGGGGAGGGCGGTTGAGATAATGGTTTTAATTAGAATACAAAATTATTTGAAGAGATTATGGAGTCTCATTGTTAGTCAAAAATGACAAAGAGGAAAAGTTGAAAGAGAAGAAAGAGTACATGGATGAAAAGAATACTACCTAGATAAATAAATAGGACATTAATATGTAGGAGTGTAAATACTAATGAAGAAATCTAAAGATACGTAAGAGAAAAAGGCAAGACAATCATGTAGACGAGATAACTTGAGTATAAGAGAGAACACAATGTCAAATAATTCAATCGTATTTGTGACCATATATATATATATATATATATATGTGTGTGTGTGTGTGTGTGTGTGTGTGTGTGTGTGTGTGTGTGTGTGTGTGTGTGTGTGTGTGTGAACCGATAGCTCAGCTAAGAACTAGCTGACATTTTCTTAGGTGTGAGACTAAAAGATGGATAATTTCAAAAAAAGATTAGACAATGGCACTATATCATGAATTGTTGGACTCATAAGAATATCAAAATCAAATGCACTCATATATTGAAAATTGGTCCCTTAATTATCATATATGAAGAAGAGAAAAAAAAAAATTAATCAAAAATTCATTAAAAAAACTCTAAAACTAAAAAAATAAATATACTCAAACATAATTTAAAAGATATATTTCTACAAATATTTTTTTTTTAAATAACTTTATTTACAATCTTATTAATTACTTAATTTTTGAAATAAATGAAAATGAGGGTGAATCAAAATGGAATGGGGGTATGCACTTATACTTTCCTTCCTTATTTCATTAAAAAATAGAGATCCCCTAGGGAAAGATTGACTTTCAACCCTTAGGTGAGTCAATCTTGATGGAGATCTTGTTTTTTTTTCTTATGACTTAGGATGGGGTAAATCAATGTAAAACGCAATTTTGGGGGATGAATGAAAAATACTAAATAAATGCAATGATGTGATGTAATATTTGAAACCTCTAAAATTAAACCTTAATCTGATAGAACCTAGCAAGTTTCAACAGATCTGAGAAGGATTGGATTTTATGCACCTATCACAAAAAGGATGTGCTAACTGTCATTTCGCATCTTGCTACAGGGGTTGAAAATCTTCTTTTTGCAGTCCTTGGTCTACACTCTTGATTCCTTTGAGTTTCAAAGTTGGAAATTCAAAAAATAAATTTTGAAAGTGAATTTTTATGGTTTGACGACAATGTTGACAACTTTTGCAACTTTGACAAATTTTGCAATTTTTCTCTTTTGATAGATTTTCAATCCTTCTTCACCTAAGATTTGCAAAAAACACAAGGAAAAAGAATTGTTTTTGGTGGATAGGGGTTTTCCTTGGTCAAACCCTATTTTGGTAATCAAACCTTAAATTGAAACAATGAAGCATGGAAAGAATGATGAATGAACAAGTGCTATGTTGCAACTCACCAAACCCTTGAGGGAATAAAACTTAGTAGATCTCTCCAAGGTCTTGATCTTGCATGAAATGGCTTGATTGATGATGTGATATTGATGCTTGAATCTCGACTTGAATGCTTGAAACCTACATCACAATGTTAGCTCCAAAAACATGGATGATGCTTGATAAATTTGGCATGATGCTTGAGATCTTGAATGGTGCAGCAAATTTTTGAGAAATCTACTCTTGGACATCTTTGACAATAATATTTGCTCATATGAAAGTTCACCTCTTACTTCTAGATATTGAATTGATAAAAAGATCTTGCTTTTATAGGTAATTTTCTAATTTTTCAAAAATTAAACATTACAAGCCGACATTTGAAATTGAATTTGGAATCATAAAAAGGCCACCAAAAACATATTTAAAATTTGAATTAAGCAACTAAATAGGACCCATTCTCCCAAGGGCTAATGGGTCTTGACATAAATTTCCAGGACCTATTCATTTCAGGGTGTTAAAAATGATAATTGTATTAATTAAATCATAACTCCCTTTTCAGAAATTGCAATCAATTAGGCTTGTAGATGCATAATAGGGGAAATTATAGGTTTAATTAAGTCCAATTTATTAAGGGACCCAAACATAGTGTGAAAATGTAAAGGAGTACATTTTCCAACACTACATTTAGCCCCCACTTCAGTGAGAGGATGAGCCCTACGCTCAAACTCACACTAAAGTAGTCAAACAAGCATCAAGATAGGTCTAATTATACAATTTTTGGAAAGATAAGACAACAAAGATCAAGGAGGATGATCAAGCCCCCAAGATCTAAGATCTCATGGAAAACCCAACAAAGGCACAAAGAGACACATGCCTATGTTAAATATGTAGCAGCAAGACAAGATACGCAAGCATACAATGCCAAAATTAAAAAGAAGAGAGAAGGGGAGGGGTGGATCAAGCCTTGGTTGTTTGTCCAATCGGTGTGGATCAAGCATTAGCTATTTTTCCAGAAATGTTTACAAGTGGAAACCTGTTATCCATTATGCAAAAAAAATGTACTCATGCGGGCTAGTGAAATTCGTTGTCCACTAGGTGAGCCCCCAAAAGTGCCTAAATGGAAGGTCATGCCAAGTCTAGGATCCCATTGTACTAACCATACCAAATTTATACGTCCCAGGTGATAACTTTGATAAGGTGCCATAGAAATGGTCACAAGGCTAGCAAGTTGTTATGCTAGGCACTCATGAGAAAGGCTACACTAGCAAGAAAGTTGTGTTATGCTTGGTGGCTATGAAAAACATAAAGGCTTCACTCGCAAGCAAGTTGGGTTTTGCTTGGTGGCCTTGATACATGAAATAATATATCCAAAGGGGTTTTTCTTAGTTCACTAAAGGTATCACCTTAGGGAACATTGTGCCTAATGTCTCCAAGAGAGGACTAGTCGAGGATAAAATATTTGCAACTTAGGGAATGCAATCCATAGCATCACCACTAAGAGGAATGTCATGCTCAAAAAGGTCGTAATCTTGAAGGACATCAAACCCAATGACACCACCAAGAAGACACATCGTGTGAAGTAAGAAGACTGCAATTTGAAGCAAACAATGAGCAAGGACGTGTATGCCCCCACTTTAAATAAATTGCTAAACACCATGTTGTGAGCAATTACTTTAAAGTAGAACACAATAAATGTGAATACCTGAGAGCTTTATTCAGAAATCCCTATGCAAACATATGTTTCTGAGATATAGCTACGTCATGGAAAGGAGGTCTCCCCCCATATGCAATCCTAAGATAGCACATAAGGGATCCATGGATTTGGAGTCAGTGTTTGTCGTTGTTGTAGTGATATAATCGAGCTTGAAACCATCATCATTCCCCAAATAACTCATGGAACAATAAGCACAAAATAAGAATGACACATAGAAAGAGAACACAAAAAATATTTTGGGTCAACATGGAAGAGACCTAAATGTCTTGATAACTTGTGTAATCCCAAAAAGGAAAACACAAGTCAATAGATAAAGGTTACAACATATAGAAGAATGTAGATGCAAATAGAAAAATGTCACAATGGATTTGATTCCTTTGTATCCTTGCACCAACAGAGTGACAAGGGTCATCCAAAGTAGGCTCACAAACATATAAAGACATGGAAAGCAATATTGTATGGCAAATCACATTACGCACATGCAATCACAAAGAACATGAAGAAAAAGAAAATTGTAGTAGGGCACATGTGATTCAACCTATTGCGGGTCATCTGCATCCCAATCTTGTTCATTATATGAGGAAGGTGGACAGCTAGACAAAGGCACAACAACAAGTTTTGTACTAGGAGCATCACCAGGTTCAACACGTGGTGAGTCACTCTTTATAAGAGGACCATCACAGTTGTTATCATCTAAGCTCATGGAAGAGGAAAATCATTTAAATTTAGCTCAGTATGCACTTTCTCAGTAATTTTAGAAATCTCATCATCATCATCCAAGTTAATCATAGTAGGAGTCCTAATAACAATGTCCATTGAAGTTTCTTTTTTTTTTGTGGCGAAGGTGGAGTCATCATGATTTACTTCAATTGGTGGTTGATATTGATTTTTTATTTTATTCTCTTCTTTTAACCTACAAGCAATAGCACGGCATCTACCCCTATGCTCTTTAACATTTCTATTTCATTTTTTATGATTTTCAAATTGTGATTATGTAGGAGCAAGTTTATCAACCATAGGTTTCTTTTCTTCCCACAAGGGAGGAACAAAAGGAACCATGGGAGGTTGTTCATCCACTTTCTCTTTAACTCTGTAAACTTGTTTGATATTAGGAGGGACAATAGGACTTATTTGGTTATCTCTTGGTCTTTTGTAGGAAATAGGTGAAGGATTTGTTATGGGTTAGTCTTGATTACTTGGAAGGGATCTTGGTTCAATCATGGTTTCATCAATGATAGGAGGCTCAATCGTGGGTTGAGGCATGTTGCTAAGGGATAATTTTTCTATGTGCTTTGCCTTTAACTTTTGATAAGATTTGAAAAATAAGTCCTCATGAGGATTAATAGGTTCCATAGGTTTGGGACAAAATAAATTCAATGAGAAATTCCCACAAGAAGACATAGGAGTAAATCCACTATGGTGCACAGTAAAGATTTCATTTCCAAATGGAAACTTTAAGCACTACTGATGGGATGGCATCCATGGAGTGTAGCCATGGGTAACCAAGCTTCACACAAAATTGGTCTGATAATGGGATTATGGAGAATGAGACATTCAATTGTTTTGGTCCAACTTTTAAAGGAAGAATGATAGAACCTATCATAGGGCAATAAAAACCATTATATGATTTGATCCATGCTTTCGGTTGTTCATAATAATCTTGATAAAGTTCATACACAAATAAGAATTCACTGGTGGTCACATTCGCTACACACATGAGATCAATTAATATCCCATTAGTAGGCTTGTCATTGATTCTTCTAGCGATGTAAAGAGGACCATCAGGTGCATGTCTAAGTAATGTCATTTTGTGAGAAATCAATGTCAAGGGAATTTTGGTTTGACCCTTATGAGGTTAAACATCAATGAGACCGATTGCACGTTCTAAGTCTACCTCATTTTCATTTAAATTGTCATTATTTATATCTTCAAGTTTGTCAACATTCATCACATCATTCTTGGCATTAGTATCTTTCACAAAAGAGATATTATGATTTGGAATTGAATTGGTAAAGATTTGAAAATTTTGGTTGGGTGGGGCAACAGACTTGTTTCCTTGATCATTAACACCACTAATCTAGATGTGATTAGAATCAATGAGGTCTTGCATAATATGTTTAAGATGCTTACATTGTTTTGTATCATGTCTATTTTGTCAGTGATAATGGTGAAATGTATTGGAGTTAAATTTTGGAGGTAAGGGCTTAGTTGTGTTAATGGCTCTAACAAGAGGTAAGGTAACTAAGTTCTTACTTATAAGCTGCAACACATGATGGAGTGAAGGGTATCAGGTAAAGGGGTAAATTGTCTACAACTCTCCCTAAATGGATATGGATTTGATGTTTTTATAGCAGCCACTTGGGTGTTAACAAGTTGACTTGTTTGAGGTGTGTTTATTTGTAAAAATACCTTATTTGTTTCTTGAAAGGTTGGAAATTGTTATGGGGCACGGCTTCAAATTTCTCAAAAGGGTTAGAAGGAGATTTTGTTTCACGATGACTAACAGAATTCTGATAGTCATGAAGGGTTGTGCACAAGTGTGTAAAGGGGGGAAATGCTCAATTTTAGCTTGAACATTGGGATAAAAATTTGCGATGAACATTCTTTGAAGGTCAACATCAAGAATCATAATTTTGATTTATGAGTAAAGAAATCAGTAGATTGTGTTATGAAATCAGTGACCTTTTCATCTTTGTTTTGTTTACATTGCATTAAATCAGCTAAGGTCATCTAGGGATAATTTTAGCCAATATTTTTTCCTCAAAAATGAAGTCACTACATAAGGTCGTCTATGCCAAGAAATGGTTACTAGGGTCTCATTTTCAACCATATTTCTCAAATCTAGGAATCTCTATGCCTTGTGGCATTTGTGCTCTCAATATCTGGACAAGGATAAAGGGTTTCTTTTAAATATTGTGAAGGTTGTCCATTTTGACTTTGGTTCAATATAGAAATTTTTTGTTGGAGGGATGAAACATTTTGTAGGAGTTGGTTAAGGACAAGATCATTGTTTGTGTTGTGAGATGGAGGTGCATAAGGTGGAGGTGTATATGTCTTCAGTGGACAATTGAATTGTAAGTTTGTGAGGGGAGATGGATTAAGAGATATGAGATTTGAATGCACAAAGCTAAAGGGATTCCCAGTGGAAATACCTAAGGTGGTATTAACATTTCTATTGGGTTGTTTAGTTGTTGTAACAGTTGGATTAGTGTATGTAGGAATAGAGGTCATAGTTGTGGAAGGAGGAATTGGATTTCCACCTTAACTTTAAGTGAACCCCAAAGTTTGGGCATAACTAGTCATTGTAGGGACATGTTTATCAATAATGTGAGATAGGCTATGCACAATTTCTCTTCCTTGTTCATTATCAAGCATTTTCCTCATGTTATCTATGACAGGAATCACAGTACCAGCAATGTATTCAGAACTGAATTTTTTTTGCAATTTCTCTAAATCTATATCCATGTGTTTTAGCTCTTCTTGAGGGACATTATCAACCATTGTGTCAACATCAATCACATTGGTTGTGGGTAGGGTGGTCATGGTAAATGAGGTATCAAAGCTATGGTCCATAGTGGGTTGACTAGTATCAACACTATGAGTGAAAGAGTTGGAAAATTCAAGATCCACGGCGATTGTAGTAACACGAGATGGAATGAGTCTCAAAATATGTCTCACTATAGTATTGGTAATATGACACTAGGTTGTGAAGCTCATACAAGTTTCACCAAACCTAAGTGCACCCAAAATGGAGAATAGGCACTAGATCAATGCAATCAATCACCCTAGAATATGAAGTGCAATGCAAGTATGTAAAAAGATAGAAATTTTCATATTCTAAACAAGATAATTTACTAATTATGTTATGCAAAAAATTGAAAATAATGTCTTTTAATGCCAATTTTGATTTCAAACAATGCACTCAATTTGACCAATTAAACCTAATGTAAACAATGACAGATTTTTTTAAATTTTTGAAACTAAAACATAGGTTTAATAGCATATCAGAATGAAGAAAACATAGACAAATCACTACCCAAAAGTTTGAAACAACACATTTACAAAGACAGATTCTCCCTAGGGCGAATGGGTCTTAGCATAGGGATTGCAAAAATTCAAATTTGATTCTAAAGTTCAATGCTAGGGTTTCTCGTTTCATACTATAAATTGTAGTTTCAATGACTGATTTTTCCAGATTTTGATGTCTAAATGCAAGTGAAATGAATGAAAAATATGACACTTTTTGAAATGAAATTTTTACTCAATTTTTTAATTTGAATGATTGAACATACATAAATATGCAAATCCTATGCAAAATTAATGTAATATGCATGTAATTTTTTGAATTTTTTAGATTTTAAAGGATGCAAAATACAAACCTAAAACCCTAAATGATATGCAAACTAATGCAATTTTAAATACCCTAAATGAAATGAAAAGTAATGCAATGCAATGCAAACTAATGAAAATCCTAGATTTAGGGTTTAATGGACTCCAAATTCAAAAAAATTGATGTACAATGTTGGGTTCATCAAAATGAAATAAAGGAAAAATGAGGGTGAATCAAAATGGATTGGGGGTATGCACCTACACTTTTCTTTCTTATGGGCAAAGTTGAGTCCACGAAACGTGGAATTTTTTGCCTTAGCCAAAAAAATGAAATCGGCATTGCAAAAATGGGATCCCATTTTTTATAAATGGGATCCTGTTTTTTAAAAATCGGGATCTCGAGCCTAAATGCAATACAGGATCCCACTTTTTAAAAATCAGGATCCCATTTGTTAAAGGGTCCTGAACCAATGGACAAGGAATGAGATCCCGATTAGTACGAAACAGGATCCCGATTTATAAAAATTGGGATCCCGTTTTGTACAAATCAGGATCCCGTTTTGTACAAATTAGGATCCCGTTTCCTAATGGTATTTATTTATTTTTAAATGAACAAACTACATTTTACCTGCGCACGGGATCCCGAGTTTGAGTGACAACAACCTCCACAAACAGTCTTTGTAACGCCCCACCGTGTGAACCCCAGAGGACAACAAAATACCAAACTAATTTTTTTATTTTTTTTTGAAAGGGAAACATTGCGTAAGATGAATATGTGCATATATTACAAGAAGAGCAACTATGCATTTACAAAGTTATCTATATCCTCTGGGGTACACATAACGGTCATTACAAAATGTAAGTTTTTACGAAAGTGAATATAAACCAAGATTACATAAAGATAACATACAATCATCCATAAACAAGAGAGAGGAAACAATACATCATTGTATGCCCACATTTTTATACTCTAAATAACCTAACACTCTGCAACGACTTTACTAATTTTTCAATTTTTATTTTTATTTTTGTTTACTTAAAGACAATGACAACACTTTTCACTACTTACAACTATAGTCCAAGATCACACTAGTGAGAAGCAAATATAGAAATGGTTCACTAGATTTTTAGCAATAAATTCTACTTACTTTGGGTCAGCATAACATACCTCTTCCATTCCATAATGTTGAATTTTCCTTGTTTCCCAATGCATATACCTGCAAGGTTTACATGACTTGGCACACACATATGATCAAAGGTAGTTAGCACATGATTACTAGATGAGCTATACAAATCAATGGCAGTTTTACAGTATGAAAAATCACATACAAGACTCAGAAGAACAGTCCTAGGGGCCCGACCTAATGCCTCAGGGGCTCATCACTTGATAGCCTTGCCTACGTATATATTTCGTAGAGGTAACATAGTTCGCCCTATCACATTTCATACTAGGTTACTTACAAATGAGGGTATCTCCCCTCATGGCCAACATATAACTTTATTTTGACACAACATATTCCCAATAATGTTACTATGCACAAAACTCAAATCCCTACACCATCACATCATGTGTACCATTCAAATTGCATATTGTAAGATTGATATGTGTGAGCAAAGTCAAATCTACATTACTGGCCGAATTACCAAAACTGATAAGATTTCATAATTATAATGACCTAACTAATAACTAGACTATTCTATAAGGATGAAACTTATCGATTTCACTAAAGTGACAACTTACTAAAACATTTGATAACATAAAAGGAAATGATATTTAATGATATCTCAAGTAAAAGTCTAAATCTAAAATAAACAATAGAGTTAACTACTAGATAATTCAAATACAAAAGCATGCACCTTAAGATAGTTAATTAAATTAGTTAATTAAATTGTTTTCTAATAATGAAGAAAAGATAGAAACTATACCAATTCAATTAATTAATGCTTCCTTAGAACTTCCATCCCAAGAATAAAATAATGTTGGTATATATTAAAGAATAACTTCAAGAATTAAATCAACTATTAAAAGATATCAAATGGATGATTTTCACATTACAATTCCAATAGAAGCCAATATTATTCAAAATGAATATTATACTCAAAGCCATAATAATGAAACAAATCTTAACCAACTATATTTTGCATATCAACTATGGTTTGCAATTATCTGTATTCGCACAATTTGTATCAACTAAGGATTGGACTATTCCTTACAACTAATCCTCAAAGAATTAATCAAACTGCTATATTTATTGGACTACCAATAACTTAATCATATAATAAACTACTTTATTCAAAACGAGTTCCTGGATTGCCAACAATATTAAATATAAATGAAATACTAGGCAGCGTTTCCAATAATTCATTAATTCATTACATGATGAACCTCCAATTATACATACATAGATAATTAATATGCACCTTTAATCATCTTGATAGAAGAAACCCTCTTGATATGGGTTATTCCATACATCAAGTAAATTATTCCACATAATGTTTTTTTTTTTTTTATATATTTAAAATATTGTATGTTCAGTTTTTATATGCAGTATTTAGTCATGGGTAGCATAGCAAAGTGAGGCATACAACTATGATGTTCCTATACAAATAATATATATATATACAAATGTACTAATATTAATTTTAGTTTTATTTTTCACATCATCAATATAAATTGGTTTATTGAACCTTATATACCCCTATGAATTACCAACTTACCTCTCTTAGAACAAATTTCATAGTTAATTAATTTTTATTTTTTATCCCCTAATGTCAAGTCACACGCCTCACAATGTTCCATTGCATAAAAAGAAGAGTGCCTATTTTGATAACACAGTCTCATACATATAATAATAATAATAATAATAATAATAATAATAAAATAAACACCTTTATTCCCTCTATTCATTCACCGAATTTCTATCTTATTTACTGAATCTAAAATTTGCACTGCACTAAAAATTTCAAATTTTCAACTTTTAATTTACTCATATCATATTTAACCAAAGTAAGTTGAAACAACTAAAGAATACATATAGAGCCAGAGAATCCCAAGCAGAAAGACCTAACCCTAGACAATCTGTTACTTTCTTTGTGCAGACAAGGAGATGATAAAAAGAGAGCGGAAACCTTAGCATTTCAGGTATTGCTTTTTGGACTTTCTTGCTAGCTGGTGCAGGATAATAAGATGACAAACCGTATTGAGGTCATTGCATTTACCGTTTCAGCTGTAACTGCTATACATTCTATACTAACTACTGTTTTCAAGAAAATTGTCTCAAAGAAATCTCAAGAGAAAGGAGAACATAATAGACAAATACATTAAGACTTCCAAAAACAAATAAGGATCTAACGCTAGGTATTTACAATAATATGACACATAGAAATGAGGGGAAGGCTTGTTTGCTGCTTGCACCCAGAGATTAGGATGACATTGAATGTTGTTTAGCCTACAATATATGATGGAGTGTTAGTATTGACAAAGAATTGTGAGAGAATTGGTGCAGTCCATGTCAAACGTTGATATGGAACTAGCTGATACCAGAAAAAATTGCTCTCACGTCTTGATTCATATTTTTAATTCATTTGAACTGGGTTTTGTTGTCCTCTTTCTTAGCTTGAATCCGACGAATTTTAAAGTTTTGAATTTCGATGAGAAATGGAAAAGTTATGGTAATTTTACCAATACCTAGTATTTAGGTTTTAAAACTGCTAAATTATTTTAGTGATTAGATAAAGTATTAAACTGCACAGTGAGCATAAGAATTTGTTTCACAGTTCACAATATCTCTTTACAAAGATCTAGCTCTAGAACTACAACATAAATTCTTATACGAGAAAAAAGAACAAATATAGAGCCACAGAACCGCAGCCTTCATTTCCTGGATACAACAAATCAGTAACGGTGATGGTAATTGGTGATTGATATTTCTATGACTAATAGCCATTCTTTTCATCTACAAGATTACAATTCTTACAAGCTCACAAGACATTTCTCATACCAATCACCTCTAAATTTTGTACCTATGTAAATTTAAACATTCACAGACATCAACACTTTCATTTCATAGGAAACAAAAAAATTATTTTAGAATGTAATAAAACACAGCAATAAAAATAATTTCACCCATATACACATTTCATCTCTTTCATATTGAGATCGTGGCAAGTGACTTACCTCATGGTTCTACAC
Source organism: Sequoia sempervirens (assembly GCA_007258455.2). Lineage (NCBI taxonomy): Eukaryota > Viridiplantae > Streptophyta > Pinopsida > Cupressales > Cupressaceae > Sequoia > Sequoia sempervirens. The sequence continues at coordinate 109,274 of VDFB02002842.1, read as the reverse complement.
TTCAGCTGTGAGAAATTCATGCACCAAAAATGGCCTGTTGGGTATCGCCATGGTTGTTCTCCATGCTGACAAAGTTTCTTTTGTCTTCTTCTCCTGCAGTCCAAGGTTGTCGACCCCCTCCCTCTTCTCGTTCCTTTCTTCCCTTTTCCCCATCTTCCCCAAAACAATTAAGGCTGTTCTAATGTTTTTCACAATAAACAAAGGAAATAGGTGTCAACTTCATAATTTCCGTATCCAACACTTGGCACTTTTCCTCACTCCCCATTTCCACCTGTAGGTAAATCTCTACCTTTTCCAACAAAATAGAAACCTACCTCCACTATAGTTTAGTTGCGTCCAAGGAAGGAAAATTTCATCCTTAATAAATATTTTACCCGCCACCGAAAAACATTATTATATCAAATTAAATTCAATAAACTTAAATCTACCCCCATTTAACTTTCGGGAAAACATTTAATCAACCCGTTTATCCCGGAAAATATTTTTAAATAAATATTTATGTATCTATTTTAATTTTTTACCGAATGAAGAAATTGACTAATTATTTATTTTTAAATAAACCCTTAATGCAAATAAATAAATAATATTATTTAATTAAATGAACAATATTATTTAATTAAATAAACATTATTATTTAATTGCCAATTGAAAATTTACAAAGCTGCTTGATTAAGATATTACTCTTTTAATTTTACAAACATAACTTTAAATTTTCAAACTAATTTAACATTTAATTAAATCTTCACAACACACATTAATAATTACGTTTAATGTTTAATTTCAATCATCATTGTATTAATTTAACTAATTGACAATAATGATACACATCTAATTCCAACAATTAACACATTAAAATTGCCACTTAAAAACAAGAATGACGTAAGATAAGACGATACCAAATAGAACGGGAACTAACGGATGACATCAACAACCGACGACGGGATGACGAACACGGACGTGGGTACTTTCTTGTCAAATCCCTAAACCACATCATCATAAATATCATGAAGCAAGTATTAAACAATTTACGTAACCACACAATATAGCATAATTAGGTAAGGATGACACCATGCATCATTATATTATCAACATCATATTAAAGTATCATGATCATCCAACAAAATTCATAAGTCAAACATGTGAACAATCACCAACGTAATCACGGGTATGCATCAAACATAACAGTATCCACACGGTATCATAAGATAACAGTATTACAAGAGGCACTACAATTCAAACAGGTGAAACAATTACCAACGTAATCACGAGTATGCATCAAACATAACAGTATCTGAACAACAAAAATCACACACAAAAAGTATCATAGGAGTATAGTAACACAGGAGGCATTACAATCTCCAAGTACCCGTCCACCCCCTTTTTTTGCATTTTTTCATTTTTTATTGAAATTGTCAATAGAATAACTAATTTAGCATTTTTTTTAATTTATTTCACATTTTAAGCATTTTATTTCTTGTTATAGTAGAAATGAGGAATTGTAGAAATAGATGAAAAATGCAATGAAACCTGAAGATTTCTCAATGGAAATAAAAAAATGAACCTTGAATTGTATTTTAGAAACATAATTTAGCTTTTGAAACCTAAATTGTTCGATCAAACCAAAAAAAATTGTATTTGAAAACCCTAATTGAAACGAAACAAAAAAAATTGCATTTCAAAACCCTAGAAATTGAAATGAAATAAAAAAATGCATTTAGAAACCCTAATCAAGCTTTTTGAAACCCTCAATTCAAATCAAACAAAAAAAATTGAATTTGAAAACCCTAGTTTGAAATGAAACGAAAAAATTGCATGAAAAACCCTAATTTCTTAGAAATTGAAACCATAAATTGAATTGAAACAAACAAAATTGCTAAAACCCTAAATTGAAATCGAAAAAATCATTTTGATTTTGAAAACCCTAATTTCGAGCTCAAGAAAATACATTTGCATTGCTTAAATGTTTTAAATTTCATTTGCATTGTATGGAGAAAATGATATGTTAAACTTTAATTTCAATGCTAAATTATAATTAGATTAGAAAACAATATGTTAAAGAATAGTTACAATTCATAAATTTTATCAATGTTTGTTTGCAAATTTAGTTAGCAAATTCGTAAATCCAAGTGTACAATCGATTTCCAATTGTCACTTAATTAGATAGTATTCAACATTCATTTCTATTTTATGTTTTGATCTCTCTTAGTCATGCCTTGTTTCCATTTCTTGTTGTTAATTACTTGTTAATTAAGCTTCTAGTTTAGTCTAAAATCTCAATTTTTGCACTAGTTACCTAGACACTAAAAGAATCTAAATATTTTTATTTTCTTTCTCTTAGGTTCTTTCAATTCCAAACAATCAAAAATAAAATACTTGATTCAACATTAACTAATTTTATATTATACATTTTATATCATAAAATTCATTTAAGTGGGAAATATTAATGAAAAAAATGTTAAATAAAATAATCTTATATTCAATTAAAAAATATCTAGTTAAAATATACATCAAACTCAATCTTAATAATACATAATTATGTGTTTCTATTACGAAATAGTCAATCTATTCATAAAATCAAAAATATTCATAAACTAGGCACTAACTTGCAAGTCCATTATTCCAAGGGCCACCCAAACTTCACCCTAAGTTCGCTAAACCCTAAACCCTGAACTCTAAAATCTAAACCCTTAACACTAAAGCATTCATTTTGTCCTAGGACCTTAAAATGAAATTTGGTTGCCTTAGGCAACTCCACCAAATTTTATTCCCTTAAGCCATGTCATTTTGTTGTAGGACCTTACTACAAAGATCCCCTTAAGCCATCCTATTACCCTAAACCCTAAACTCTAAACTCTAAACCCTAAACCCTAAAGACATCATTTTTTTCCTAGGCCCTTAATTAAATTTTGTTGCCTTGGGAAATGTCACCAAATTTTATTCACTTGAGGCATGCCATTTTTTCCTAGGACCTCACTAGACATAGATCCCCCATTTGCCATCCTATCAATTCTAAAATTTTAAATTGATTTCTTAAAGGGGTCCTAACATGACATTTCTTAAGGGGATCAAATAAGATCTCAAAATTTGGTGAAGTTTCCCAAGGCAACCAAATTTAACAATAATAAAATCGTGCAAGATTATAATATGAAAGAGATTTCATGATTCAGGGTTAGAATGTACTTGAAAGAAGAGCTATTCAAATCAATCGTTCCACAAGAAAGTGTTCTAAAATAACTTGTACTTATTATATCTCCATGGGCCACCAAACTTCACCCTCCCTAAGTTTCGTGGTGTCTCAACCATGAACTCTAAAATCTAAAACCCTAAACACTAAAGCATTCAATTTTTCCTTTTAGGATCTTAAATGAAATTTGGTTTCCTTAGGTAACTCCACCAAATTTTATTCTCTTAAGCCATTTCATTTTTTCGTAGCATCTTACTACATATATCCCCTTAAGCTATCCTATTACCCTAAACCCTAAATTCTAAACTCTAAACTGTAAACCCTAAAGCCATCATTTTTTCTTACTCTTAATGAAATTTGGTTGCCTTGGGCAACTTCACCAAATTTTATTCAGTTGAGCCATGTCATTTTTTCCCAGGACCTCACTAGACATAGATCCCTTTAAGCCATCCTATCACCCTAAACCAATAGGAAGCCTGAAAGCAAAACATGTAAGTCTCCCTTTGTCCGGGGAGTAGTCCATGTGCTTGATGTTGAACACCTAAATGAATTCCCATTTAGTAGATCCACTGATTCTCTCACATTCAACTCTAGGCACAATGTTCTCTTCTTAAACCAACCAAAAAAATTGATGAATTGTAGAGTACTCGCTCGAACGAGGTGTAGATAATATTGTATTGCACCAATCCACAATCCCATGTGCATCTTTAAATTTTATTGCATCCTCAAATTTTGTAATTGTTCTCTAGCAAGAATTCTTTCCTCGACACACACCAGTCTCCATCATGTTCTCTTATTATGCTCCAGCCTTCAAAAACACCTATATATGTTGGATAACTAAGTTCCGTGAACTTACTTAACCAATAGAAATATCTCGGCATTCTTAAACCGCCCGTACAATTATCTAACCATATGAGGTGTTCTTCATCTAGATTCCTCTTCTTAAATTTCATATAAAATATACTGAAATGGTATTGTAACAACTTAACGAAAGTGTAATCATTGTCACTCAAATAAAATGATAATTCTCAAAATTCTATCATCCCTCGTTATCATCTACATGTCTATAAACAATATGGACAAACATAGCTACTAGAATCATAATACGTGATTGAATTTCCTCTGCTGAGCTAGAGCATAATTTTTCAAAAATCAACCACTTTAAAGCAGTACCAATTGAATGTGTTTCTACATGCACGAAAATTGGCCATCAACATCGAGCATGTTGAGAGTGCATGCATTATACTGGTACAATCTTATCTCAAATTCACTCCGCGAATACATGCACACTAACTTTATGTAACTAAATCACAACTCTTTCCTAGTTTCTTTCCATCTTTTACCAATGAATAGTGAACATTCCAAATCTTTTTAAAATCTACTAATTATTCGTCCAAAACGCGACACCACTTTCATGCATACAAATTCTTAAAGAATGAAATATTTCCACAGTCAATGCATTCTCCAAAAATACAAGAACTTAAATTAAACAATTTACCATTAGATCTTTCAAAAAACAAAACCTGAAATAAACTCCCTTATTGCTTCAGGTGGCATATTAATACCACATTCTTGTATAATCATGTTAGTATGCAAGGTACAACATATATATTGAAAAAAATCATAAAAAATAACGAAATTGAACATGCATTTTACAACAAAAAGATATTTGTTGCTTATTAATTTTTACATACCACGGTTTACATTTTTCAAAAAGACCTTTGACTTATTTTATTATTACCAGGTAACACTGAATCGCTACAAAATTTTCTATAAAATTTAGTTTGTGTTGTATCTAATAGGTGTTTTGGGTGAGGATCACAAACTTTGGACCCCACCCTTAATTTTAAAACATCTCTAGCATTAGATGAAACCCTAGTATTATTCTCATACAATATTTTTTGATCAAAGATTTAATTTCAACATTCAATTTCATATGAAACATCGAGAATCGGTCACTAAAACTCCAACATTGGTTGATAGGATCATTTTCTATACTTTCTCTTCTTTTTGTCGCTCTTAGCAATGTTTTAGGATGTATTTTTAAAACTTCGCTAATATTGCTTTCCATTATTTTATTCAAAGTTGTTTTATTAACAATAGTAGTTGTTATAGCTCTTCTTGCTGCATTTTTATCTTTAGATCGACTATTTTTCCCAATAGATTGAATGGCACTAGCAATAGAAGACATAACATGTTTTAATGATTGATCTTTTCTTTTTGGTTTAACAAAAAATCCTAACCTTTTCATTATTTTCCTCATTTTTTGCATTCTCATCAATTGCATCATTAATTGACATTGAATTGCAATTTTTTTACGATAAAAGAATTTGTTGTATATTTTATTCGCATGTGTTCTTATTTTCCTCTAAGAAATTTGACTAGGAAGACTATCGAAAACACCACTTTCAATTTTAAAAAAAGTATTTTCATTAAATTCAACATCACATTCTAGTTTTTCATCTTCATCTTCATTATCATTTTCATTTTCATTTTCAACTTCAAAATGATTTACATTTTCATCTTCATTTTCATCAACAAAACGGTTTTCATTTTCATCAACAAAATGGTTTTCATTTACATTTACATCAACAAAATAGTTTTTGTTTTCATTTTCAACAAAAGGATCATTCTCATTTTCATTTTCAACAAATTCTATAAAAGTTTCATCTCTCTGAATATTATCAATGTCAACATTGTTAAGTCCATCATCTCAAGTAAAACTTCTACATACAAATTTTCCATTTCACTAACATGTGGATTTGAAGACATACCTAGATTTGTGCATATTGAAACATTATCCATAGCATTGAAAGAGGAATTTGAAGACATAGTAGGACTTTCTTGTATAATCATATTCTTCTCCAAATTGACTTCTTGCAAATTAGCTTCATCTACAACCATGGTCTCCTCAATGTTTTCATCTTCAATAGTTGCGGAATTGGATGCTCCCCCATCATTCATTGATTTAATTCTCATTCTTCTTTCTCTTTGTCTTTGTCTCTCCTTTTTTTTTGCTTCAATTTCTTCAAGAGTCAATGTCTTCCTCCTCTTATTATGAGCTTTAGCTCCCATGATTATAAAATTCTCAAGCACAAATGAATGTCAATAGTGAAATTCTTCAAAAAATTCAATCCAAATTGGAAGTTGAAGACGTATAAGGAAAAAATTCTTCCTCTTGTGTTCCTCAAAACAAGTAGAAAATTAGCACAATTCCACTTTAAAAATTGTTTTCTTCATGCCTCCTTTGAAAAAATCAATCCATATTGCAAGTTAAAGACCTTTTGTTCCTCCAAACAAGTACAAAATTAACAAGATTCCACTTCAAAAACGGTTTACACAATGCCTCCTTTGAAAAAATAAATCAAAAATCCAAATTCACCACCTATAAAAACAATAGTTGATGAAAAATATCCCATTTTTATTGCTCTCGGCCGTACATGTGAAGTTACAGAATTCACAGTAATTTTTGACAATAAATTTAAATAAAGCGGGTAAAAACAAATGGGATCCCATTTTATAATCGGAATCTCATTCCTAATATTTAATGTGGGGACCGTTGACAAAGGAACGGGGTCCGGTTTCCCTGTCAACGGTCACACCATTTAATATTAGGAAACGGGATCCCATTTTATAAAGCGGGATCCCACTTTACAAAACGGGATCTTGTTTCCAAAAATTTGAATTTGAATTTGCTTTGTGGTCAGGTTTTTTCTTTGTATTTTTCCTCGGGAAAAGCATTGGGAATCTGAACCTAGGCCTTCAACCTGGTTTGACCTACAAGTTGAAGGTCCTAACAATGTCAGAGAAAAATACCGAGTTTGGACATATGGCTGATGACTTTTTTTGTAGAATTTTTTGATGAAATTAAAACCCATTTTAGATGAGACAATGTAGATTCCAAATGATATGTGCGTACCGTTGGGATTGTGCCTTCATTTTGTGGTGACGATGTAAGCGTTGACATAAATGGGGTTTTACTATTTTAATAACTTTTGATCAACATAACATTTTGATGAACGAATTGCACAAGAACAAACTTCAAAAAAATATTTTCAATTAAAAAAAAAATAAAAATTGATAATTTTAGGTCACCTTATGTTTGTTGTACACGATGATTTTTCAAAACGACAAATATGCCTAATAAAAATTAATAAAAAAAATATTCAATAAAAAATTACAAAAAAATATTGAGAATAAGCTTCAGTGAGTCACAAATCTTTTCCCAAAAGGATTTAGAAAAATACGATAATTTAGGTCAAAATATGGATGTTGTACACGTGCATGGTATGGTATAAAAAAAGTGACTTTTAAACTGAGGTTTTTAGAAACACCTATTGAAACTCAATTTGTACAATCTGGGTATTGAAATAAATTACATATTTGGAAACTAGACTCCGAGTACTACATTTTATGATTAGTGACTTTTTTGAAGATTCCATCTCTAAGTGCTTCAAATTTTAAGGTCAAATTTGTCAAATGTTGAAAATCAAGGAAAACACTTCCACTTTTTGGCCAAAAAGTGGACTCAACTTCTTGCCAACACCCTTATTTCATTAGGAAAAACTGATCCCCTAGGGAAAGATTGACTTTCAACCCTTAGCTAAGTCAACCTTGATGGAGATCTTGTTGTTTTCCTTATTGCTTAAGATAGGGTAAATCATCCTGAAATGCACTTTTGGGGGATGAATGAAAAATACTAAATGAATACAATGATGCAATATAATATATGAAACCTCTAAATTAAACCTTAATCTGACAGAACCCAACGAGTTTCAACATATTTGAGAAGGAATGGGTTTTATGCACCTATCACAAAAATGTTGTGTTAAGTATCCTCCTGGGACTCATTCCCCCAAGGACGAATGGATCTTGCTATAGGGGTTGAAAATCTTCTTTTACAGTCCTCTAGTCCTTATTCTATACTCATGATTCCTCCAGGTTTCACAGAAGAAAATTTAGAAATAAATTTTGAAAGTGATTTTTCATGGCTTGACGACAATGTTGACAACTTTTGCAACTTTGACAACTTTGGAAATTTTTCTCTTTTGATAGATGTTCAATCCTTCCTCACCTAAGATCTGCAAAACACACGAGGGAAAAAAAAAAAAAAATTGGTGAATGTGAGTTTTCCTTGTTCAAACCCTGTTTTGGTAATCAAACCTTGAATTGAAACAATGAAACATGAAAGGAATGATGAATGAAAAGTGTTATGTTGCAACTCACCAAACCCTTGATTTGAAACCCTTGAAGGACTAAAAATTAGTATATCTCTCCAAGGTCTTGATATTGCATGAAATGGTTTGATTGATTATACGATCTTGATGCTTGAATCTTGACTTGAATGCTTGAAACCTACATCACAACGTTAGCTCCAAAAACATGCATGATGCTTGATAACTTTGACATAATTCTTGAGATCTTGGATGCTACAAAAAATTCTTGAGAAATCTACTCTTGGACGCCTTTGACAATAATATTTGCTCATATGAATGTTTACCTATTGCTTCTAGATATTGAATTGATAAAAAGACCTTACTTTTATAGGTAATTTTCTAATTTCCCAAAAATTAAACATTACAAGCTGAAATTTGAAATTGAATTTGGGACCATAAAAAGGTTTCCAAAAACATATTTAAAATTTGATTTAAGCAACTAAAGGGGACCCATTCGCCCAAGGGCGAATGGGTCTTGACCTAAATTTCTAGGACCTATTCATTTCAAGGCATTAAAAGTGATAATTGCATTAATTAAATCATAATTCCCCTTTTGGAAATTGCAATTAATTAGGCTTGTAGATGCATAATAGTTCCAATTAGAGGCTTAATTAAGTCCAATTTATTAAAGGATCCAAACATAGTGTGAAAATGTAAAGGAGTACATTTTCCAACACTACAATTTTTTAAATAATAATAAAATCATTCATTCATTCAACTCATGTTTACCATACTTGTATATGTATAACCACATGAAATTGTTGTAATGGTATTTTTGAAAATTTGGATGGTCCACTAAAAATAAGAGATGAATCATAAGGTTGTAACTCTATATATGAAGATGACCAAAAATGAACATACTTTCATTGAAATGACACAATCTTGATAGAAGTAACATGTTCATTGAGCTACCTTTCTTGACTTTCTTATATGTAATTGTAGAGAAGGGGGATTTGTCACCCCCAAGGCTCCAAATCATGGGAGAGCCTCAAGGAATGAACTACCCTAAGCTACCTCAAGCTAACTAAAAAACTAAAAAGGAAAGGACGGATTGAAAAGGAAGGGTAAAGAGAACTTTGTTCCCCTTCTGCTAACGAAAGGTGTTTTTGGAAACCAGATGAGTAGACTGCAAGGGTCTAGGACTATAACTCAGACAACTCTCTGTCTAAGGATGGCAGTGTGGGAATCGGATTTCAACGCACCACGTTGTATTTTTAGGGATGTGCTGGCATCCTATACAGACAGAGGGTCGAATGACAGATAGAGATTCACAAGGTCAACTTACAACCTAGATATTGGAGCTTTACAATTTAACAATTTGATAGAAAAATGTAGAAATTAGTAAAACAAGAAGAATACTTATAAACCTATTCTAATGATGAAATAATGAAGAAAGAGAGAGAGAGAGAGAGAGGGAAATCATGCACGATCTAGTTCTCTAGCTATAGCTCCAAATGGAAAAACTTTCACCTAAACACATAGAAATAGGAAAAGTGTCGGGTTGTGTTTTGAGGTCTACCTCAGTCAGACCACTATTTTGGTGTTCCCACCTCCATGGACAGCTATATATGCAACAATATGGAGAAAATTTGATAAAGGAAAGAATGGAAATTACACAATAAAGTAGAGAGCAATGACAACTTGAATGTTACTCTACAAGATGATAGATGCAAGTAAATGAAAAGACACAATGGTACCTTCCCATTTATAAGCACTCAAGGCCGATAGAGGAAGGAGGAAAATGGCACCACCACGTCGAGGAAATATAACTTCATAAACCTACAACGATGATGGTGTTGAAGCAAGAGGAAACTATAGAGACCAAGTAGAAAGATGGTAGTAGAAAGATAGAATGAGAGTGAAGAAAGAACCATCAAGAAGTGTTATAATGAGAGAGATTAAGCTTGAGAATGAAAGAAGTGAATAGAGAGTGTAAGAGATTGAAAGAATGAAGTTTGAATGGGTAAAATGGAGGAAAAGATTCATTTTTCGAGGGTCACAAGTTGGAAGGAGACATTACCTTCATAATAAATCAAGAAGCATAATGTTTATACAAATTCTAAAGGCAAGAATCTATCAGGACAGTAGCGCGATGTGTGTGTCCCCAACAAATATCCTTCACTCACACAAAATAACAAGGACACATGGTAAAATGAGGATGAAGGCAGTGGGTTTTTGCATCATCGAGCTTGTAAGGCCAATGTAAGGTTAAATTAATGGGAAATTTTCCTAGGTGAAAATTTATTCCATCACATTTTTCCCCCACTTTAGTGAGCATACGTGCCAGTGCATATGTGGGCTAAAGTAGAAAGAGGTTGAAGAGAATATACCAATAATATCAATGAAGTATATCTTCAATCCAACATACCTAAATGTGAAAGAGGGAGCTCCATCAAGATGTGAAGATGACACGGGTCTTTGATCCTACAAAGCTAGATATATACGATCTCACCACAAACATGTTAGGTTGTAGAAAAAATTAGGTGAAAAAGCTAATCATAAGACACAAGAAGACACAAGTTGACATGATAAGACATGCAACTTGATCAGTTTAACACAAGACACACATTGATCAAATAGATAAGCATGCGGCTACTACAAACTACATTGTAGGAAAGTCACAGTAAAGGTGGATCTAGTTAGGCTACCCCCAAGCTAGATTCCAAGATATAAGATGTCTGAAACCAATACATGTGACATAAAATATCAAATAAAAGACACACATTGCAAGACACAAAAGAGATCACTCGATAAGAAAGCTTTCAAAGGGGGCTCCTTCGACAAGGAAGCCTTCAAGACACCAAGGAGCCCATTCAAAGGAACACTCCAATTGAAAGACGCTACATTTTCCATAGGCTATTCAGTCATCAAAGAATCCTTTTGAAAGATATTTCATCAAGGAATCCATTGGAAATAATGCTCTTTTTCAAAGGAAAGTTTTTTAGACTCTTTCATTTTAGAAAAACTTCTCCTTTTTCAAAGGAAAGTTTTTATACTTTTTCGCATACTAGATATTTTTTTGAAAGAAAATTTCATCAAGGGGCCCTAAGAGAATTAAACATTTTAAAATAATATAGATTTGAATAAGGTATTATTTCTTCAAGGAATCAATGTAAATATAATTTTGACACCAAGGAATCCTTTTCAAAATAATATACCTTATTAAAAATTAGAACAACATGGTATCCCCCCCATGGGATGATGTGTGCTACACCAATGAGCACATGACATCCTAAGGAGAGAAAGGAGAGGAAAATATGTATTTGTGGTATGTTGTCACACATGCGAGGTACAATACATAAGAACCACAACATCAAGAAGCAGATAGAGATGAAGAAATCAAGAGACAGTGGGATCTGAGAATTCAGGGTTAGATTTGTTCATAGATACAAATAAATAGATATAATATGGTGTATGAACAAATGGCCATCAATCCCAAAATTTCTCATAACATGAAGAAGAACACAT
>VDFB02002842.1:75728-97306 GCA_007258455.2 Sequoia sempervirens | reverse complement strand
TTATCTCTGAGGAGATATACCAATTTAACATCAAAAGCATTTAAATATGTGAAGTTGTTAAAGATACCGCTTGAAACTGGAAAGAAATTTATACATTGTTTTCCGAATCTTAAATTAAACTTTGTCACAGGCTCATTTAATGACTTCTTGATGCTATTAAATTCATTTAACATGAAACTAGCATTAGTTTTATCACCATAATGCTCCTTGAAACACTTTTCAAACTCATCCCATGAACCAATACTAGATGAGATAGACCTCTATACCAATCCCTTGCATCCTTTACCAAAGATTGTACAAAAAATTTCATTACAACATCTTCATGTTCTACCTCATAATCATTTAACATATCCATGAAAGCTTTTAAGTGTTCCTCTGCTATCACAACATTATTGCCGACAAACTTACTCATCTTTTCTCTCAAGCCAGCAGGGATGGGATTTGGATAACCAGGGATACCATCAAAGAATAATGGCCTATACCTTTCCAACTGTATAGTTCATCGTTGAAATAACCCTTCATTCATCTTATAATCAACACTAGACCCTACATCTTGTACTCTATGACCATCCTGATTTGGATTTACAAACCTAGTTGCATGAATCTTCGGGTCAGAACTATTTGGAGTAATTTTAGGATTATTATTTAAGGCATCCTGGTGATTTGATGAGGTTGCAGCTTGTGTAGCCTCATCCATATTTTACATCTTTAGGAAACTTATTTTCCTCTTCATTTCTGCATTCACAACCTCAATTTCTGTTCTCTCCAACTCTTCTGCTAGAGCTTCACTCTCCCTTTTAGCCTTTTCTAAGGAAAATTCTGTTTGAAACAACACATGTGGCTAGAGATATTTTTGAATGGAATGGGGAGTTACCTTCTTATTTATTTTAATCCCATCAACCTTTTGTTTTCCTTTATCTAAGGCAAGCTTAAGGTTTGCATTACTCGGTTGAGACTTAACATGATTTGAGGGTTTTGGGTCATGATTCGAGGGATTTGGGTCAATAGGTTTGGGTTGGACATCAATGTGTCCTATTGGGTTTTCTTTAGGCACATGCTTTGTTTCCTTATTAGCAATCTTCCGTACAACTGGGTCCTCAACACTTGGTTTAGGTTCTTTATTCAAGAACTTCATTGTTACCAACTGTCTCGTCAACCTATCCCTTTCAATCACAACATTCCTTAACTTTTCTTCCCTTTCTTTTTCTCTTTTCACCCTGAGCTCAGCTTGCTCTTGGATTTCCCGCTTCAAGGAATTAATGTTTCCAAAAACATCATTAGGGTCAGGAAAAGTCACATCAGAACTTGATGTATCATCTAGATCTATTAAATTGACCCCTTCCAATACATGTTCAGACAATAAAGGGTTTACATCATTTTCAGTAGGAGGAGGAGGCACATCACTGGTGCATTCTCTGTGATGGCTTCGACTTCTACTCCCGCCTCTTCTCTTTTCAGCATATTTGACACTAACAAGCCCTTTATTTTGACATTTCACATCTTCTTGAACCAACGTATCAAATAATGAATAAAAAAATCCACCACCGTCTGACTCAAAATTTCTAGACTCTTCAAGATTCTCAGGGATAGGGTGTAAAAGCTTACTTGTACCTTGGTGTACAGGGTTCTTTGATGCAGGAGTAGTAGTACTAGATTCTGGTCTTTTCTTTATCCAGTCCTTCTTCTTCACTTTGGGAAGTTCACCTTCCAATTGTTGTTCCAGATGATTCTTCATGAATGACCTAGTGTTCTTCATTCTTCGTATGAATCCACAAGTTTTTTCCACTTATAATAAACCTTTCAAAATAAAATGCACACTGGTGCAGAGACTTCAGAGTCGCCACCCAATTAGCTTGGGAATACCAAATACCAAAAGACACGTGGTGGAATATAAAAACATTTGGAACCTCGTACTGACAACACACAAAAGTGCTTTACAACATAACTCTTAATGCTTATGAAAATAGAAGAAGTGGAAAAACCTAACACATAATTAGAGGCTGAACCTTCAAATCACAGAAACACTATGAGAACTCTATGCAAAATGGACAACCGACATACTGACAAGGAATATTAAAATTAGCTCCCTAGTAGAGTCGCCATTTTGTTGGTTTTGTTTTACAATGTAACCAGGTTTGTCTTCTAATCTACCTATGGAATTTCCAATTCCAATCAAGGGAAGCTCGAAGGACCTGGACCAACTGACGAGGACTTTAAAAAAGCCTCCTACACTTTAGGCTCTGCAAGACCCAGGAGGGTGATCCCTTAATGTGTTTACAACCTCTGCACCAATATCATAAACAACATTAACATATAACAGATAATCTCACTTAATAGCTCAACATAATAGGATAATATTGAAATAAATTGGCTGTTTATCAGTAATATCAACTATTTGGAGCTTGAGATAATTACAACACAACCCACAACATAAGATAGTCATTGATTTTCAATTTGTAGCAAGCTCTAGGAAAAGACAAACAAATACTAAATCATACGGGTAATTACAACTTAGATTAGTGCCATATATCCATTGCAGGAGTCAAATTCATAAGCATCTAAAGGTTTATGACAGATTTAATACATAACATATAAGATCCCTGACAATATTGCATTACAATTTCATCAGTATGCATTCTAACCCAATACTACTTATCAAATACTTGTATAGAACATATTCACCTATAATCCCATTCAAACATTTTAATTAATTCTTTGAATTAAAGCTAAAATAAGGATCACAAACACCACAACAGTGAGATGAATGAAACAACCCTTAGTCATCTTATTCAAAATTCAGATATGCATGTACAGTGGAGAGACATGAGTTTGAATTTATCATTTCAACTCAAATGCTAGTACTGTTATACAACATTAAATCCCCATGAATTCAAAACCTATTACAGAATGACCCATAACCTAAATTGCATTTCTCTCTAAAACCATCTATCTTTACAATTTGCTCTGCAACTTCACCTAGACTCGACCAAAAATTATCTAACTTGCCAACCCGTACTTTTGGCCTTGAAATCCTTCTTATAGAGAATGAAGGAGCAAGCAAGCATCGGGCCAGAAAGTACACATGTCACCAGCCAATTGGAACACCTGGTGATATTCCAAAAATAATTACAATAGAAATCACCCTAGAGAATATTCTTGTTCATTGTGCCTGTTGAGAATATTTGTTGCAACATCAAAAGTCTCAAGAATCCCACGCCAAGACTTCCATCAAAAACAAAACTAGAAACCGTTATAACTGCAACAACTGATTTTCCATCCGTTAGTAGTCCATTCCTTTATTCTCTCTAGTCAAATATTTAGCCTTCGATCCTTCACTTTGATCAGATCATCAAACGACTGCCTTCAAAAAAATTGACACAATCATCCACATGGCCATAAGGGCCCACCATACCATATGCTGCGAAGGAAGTCCACGTGGCAGTCGCCCGCAATATTGCAATTAGTAAAAATCCTACATCTTTGGGTCACGCGATGGTGGGCAACCGTAGATCTTGAGCATCAGTGATCTTGTTTGTTCAACACAGTCGCCAGCCTTGTTAGTAACCATTGAGCAACTTTCCCAACTTGATTATAATAGATCCATTGATTTAAAACATGTGAATTTCAAGAACACTTTAGTAACCCACTTTTTAATGTATCAAGGCCAGACATTATTTCCTTTATTCTTTCGGCTTCATCAGATGAGACACATGGCGCCTGCCCATGATTTCGCGATCAGTAAAGATCTTGCAATTTTTGATCACGCGATGGCAGACAACCATTGATATCTGATGATAATTGATCAACAGTCAACCAAGCCCAGCTTCTTCGGCCACGCCAAAAGGACATGTGGCACTCGCCCGTGATATCGCGATCAACCAAAGCAGTGTGGTGGGGTCATCATGGGATAGTGGACAACGACCAAGATCAAAAGGTAGTTAATCAACAGTCGCGTGAATTTCACCCTTCAGAATGGACACGTGGTGCCCGCCTATGATATCACGATCAATTAAGATTTTACAATTCCCGATCAGGCAATGGCGGGAAACCGTTGATATCTAAAGGAAATTGATCAATGGTAGCGCAAATTTGATCCTTCTGCAAATAAAAAATTTATTAAGAGGACAAGGGGACATCACTAGGCAGATGATAAACAATGACATAAGTTTTTTTTAAATGATGAAACACAGGGCCAACCAAAACTTAGGAAAATAAAACCCAGTGGAGGAAATAAAACATTAAGACCAAAGGGACTCAACCTAGATGAGCCGATAAGACATAAGTCATTTTAAAACCCCCTCAAAAAGTAACATTGAAAAGGATCCCAACCAAGGCGTAAAATAAACACAAGGGTTTTACATGTAGGAAAAACTAAAACCCCAACCCTAAGATATTTCCAACACCATGAAAGACCAGTAACACCAAGAAGGGTAGGAATGGAGCATAAGAATAAAAAATTTGAAGTTCCATCAAAATGAATGTAGTGCCTTCTATGCTACATCGCTTAATGAAATACACTTACAACAATAATATTTCCATGATAAAGCTGATCCTAAATCTGAACATTGTTTACAAGCTGAAACAAGGATGAAGAATCCTCTTAGCACTTGACACCAACTACAAAAGTGGAACCTTTAAAAATTGAGGATAAAGATGAGTATCTTTCATCCATCAAAAAATTGTTGGAAGATGATTGGGGTTCATTATATTTCACACCTGCATTCATGAGTGATACAAGATTATGTAATCAAAATCAAGAAAAGAGAAAGAAGTTGCAATGGTATCAACACAACCTATTACTAAATCATCAAACACATCCGATTCTACAATTTATAGTAAAAAGAAAAACACAAATTACACATCCACATATGATGAAAGTGATTATGAAACACCACCTTCAAAAGAAATGGAATCCATTTATGGAAGAGGTTATGAACTCTTAAAACAACTTGGCTATAATGGAAAAGTCCATGTGGTGTTAAAGAACAAGGCATTCGTGTCCCTATAGAGCTTAACATGCAAGAAACAACAAGAGGTCTTGGATATTGTCCTTCAAAAATAACAAAAGCATCAAAAAGACCTTCACTTAATCAATAACATTAGTTGCCACTCCTTGCCATGTGGTAGCTGTAGTATCACACAATACTCACTATCTTACATGGGGGTATAAACTAGGTTTTAAGCAATCATACATCATTTTGCAAGGAGAAGCATATCATCATCCATTTTGGGGCTCATCTTTGTCCCTAAAATTGGGGGAAAAAGGCTAGGAAGCCTTGTGTTGGGTGCATTCCTTCTTGGGATCCCTTTATTTCTCCTTAAAACATTAGTGTAGCAAGTACACTAACATTTTAAGTGGGGGCGTATAATCCCCTTCTCTTTGTTTGCATAAAGAATGGCCCCTTCTTAGTGATGATAGCATACATGTCCTACGAAGTGTGACCTTGTCAACCAAAGTGTGAACTTCTTGATCTATGTGAGTGTCTCTTTGGTGGTGATATTAGGTTTGATATCCCTTAAGAGTGTTCAACCTTTCTTGACATATAGTGTTCCCCTTTGTGGTAATACTATGGTTAGTATTCCATAAGGTGTGGGTCTTCTATTACACAACTTGTACTCTCTTAGTGGTGATGTCATGTGTGATATTCCCTAAGGTGTGACCTTTCATGTATTCAACAAAGCCCCTTTGTTGTTTATGTAAATCACCTTTTGTGGTGGTTTTGTTAAAACACCCCTTGAGGTTTTAGCCTTATCCTATCATCATTTATGCGCCCCTTGAGGCGAGTTTTTTTTCCCTCTGTGATGTTAAACCTAGTGCACCCACTAAGGTGATTTTTGTTTGTCCCTCATGACGTTAAACCTTGTGCACCCCTCGAGGTCAGTTTTGTTCATCCCTTATGATGCTAAACTTTATGCAGCCGCTGAGGCGAGATTTTTCAAGATAGTTCATGGATTCAACATAATAGAGATTGTTGGGTCATGATTTTGAGCATCCCTTTTTAACATGGCCAACTAGCATAACACACCTTGCTTTCTAGTGGATCCATGTGTTTCATGAGTGCTTAGGATAACACAACTTGCTAGCCTTGTGGAACCCATCATATTGCGTGGAAACCTAGCATAACATAGCTTGCTAGCCAGTAGATCCATGTGGCTCATGAGTGATGTGGCATAACACAACTTTCTAGTCCTCATGGGAGCATTCATTTATTCGATGGATGACATTTGGTGTTTGAGATAATTTATGACTGAGGTGTCTTTTCCTTACTAACTCAAATCTATTGGTACTAACCTTTGTGTTTGTTGTATGTATTTTTTGTGTCTTCTTCATGTTTACATCATGTTTATTTTCATTTCTTCATCATCTTTATGTTCCATCATACCATGTGTGTTCATCATGTATGCTTCATGTTTTTCAACATGTATGTTTTTCTATGTTGTCTTGATGCATTTCATACAAGTGCGTTCCTTTGTGCTTATGTTGGTTTTCCACGGGATCTTGGATCCTGTGGGATTACATGCTCCCCATAGATCCTTAATCATCTATCTTCAAAATTTGGGTAATTAGATCCCTCTTGACATAGATTTTCTTCTTTAGTGTGAGTTTGAGCGTAAGTTCATACTTTCACTAAAGTTGGGGCTAAATGTAGCATAAAAAAATGTCACCCTTGACAATTTCACACTATGTTTTGGTCCCCTTAAATCATTGAGTCTAATTAGATCCCTAATTTCCTAAATTATGCATTCTATAGCCCATTTGTACCACTTTCTAAGAAATTTCAAGTATTGAACAAATACATTTAATTGATATTTTTCCCTTGACACTTAATGTCTTGGAAAATAGGGCTATGACCCATTCACCCTAGGGTGTATGGGTCCCCCTATTTTCTCGGGACCAATTTTGGATATATTGGTGTTGGCATTTTAACATTCAAAATTCAATTTGTAAATGTTATCTATCGAGATTTAATCTTTGGTAAATTAGAGAAATGCCTATAAATACCTAGTTATTGCATCATTTGAAATCAATCTAGAAAACTATTGAAAAAATTATGATCAAGGGCACTATCAAGCAAGTCAAAAGAAATTTTTTAGAGCTTTAATGCAACAATTAAAGATCCTAACATCATGTGAGTTCATGTGTTTATTTTATCATTGTTTGTGAAGGCTAACCCTTGTAGTAGGTCTTCAAGCAATTCAAAAAATCAGGCAAGCAAGATCCAAGACCTTAAGGTGATGTGTATGACTTCAGTCCATCAAGAAAGTGATTGAAGGGTGGTGAGTTGCAATACTTTGTGATTTCATCAATTTTTCCTATCTTTTATCCATTTTTATCATTGAAATTTCCATTGTGGAAGCAAAAACACTAGCACGAGGTTTGACTAAGGTAAGGCCCTAAATGGCACAACCCTTCTCTTTAAATGTGCAGGTTTTAGGCTTGAAGAGGATTATAGGAAGTTTGAAGGTAAATTATTCATTATTGCATTTGAAGCCCTACATCTTTTCAACTCATAGAAACTCACCCGTACAATTATCTGACAATGTTCTGAGAAATTTGCAAGTGAAAATGAAGATCTTAGATTTGCCACTAGAGGAACTTAAAAACGAAGCAAGAAAGGTGTACAAGGACTCATATTCCCTAGGGTTCCTATTTCCTCCTATAGTAGCTGAAACCAATTTTTTTGGGTAGGTACATAGTCCTATGCACTTCCCAGATCTGCCTACAGACTATTGTTTCAGTTTGTACATTGTTAAATTCTTACAATTTTGATATTAGGGCACATAATCTAATTAGGTTAATCAAGGAAAATAATTTCCAATCCATCCCAATCCCCAAATTAATGGAGATCTAGGTCTAATTGGCTCACCTTTATGGTTGAAAGTCAATATATACACCTTGTTGATCTCCATCTCAATGAAACCCTAGGAAAAGGCCTTGAATCCAATTGTTCTAAGCACTTAGGACTTAGGATCACCTTTTTCTATGTTTTAGACATAAAATTTAAGTTGATGCCAAGTGTACACCAAGACAATTCTCAATTGGAGAAAAATTTCTTTTGAGGGTCAAACCTAAGAAAAGTTCCATAAAGTTTGGAAAATCATCCAAACTAGCCCCTAGATTTGTGGGTCCCTTGTGGGTCCCTTCGAAGTTCTGGAAGTAATTAACTTGATTACCTACAAAATCACTCTATCTATAGCTCTTTACCAAATGCATAACATTTTTCATGTCTCACATTTAAAGAAGTATATAACAGGTTATAATTATATACTTGACTGGAATGCACTACAAGTACATTATCCAAGAGCGGTGATGATCAAGCCTCTCAAGGTGCTCGAATTACGCAAGCTCTGCTTGTGTAATAGAGATGTTACTTAATGAAAGGTATAGTGGGACCAATATGTCCAGGAAGGTGCCACTTGGAATATTACAATAAACTTTATCAAAAGTTTCCTCATTTATTTACTACTTTTCAATAGTTAAGAGAAAAATTGTTTTATTATCTTATTATGATACACTGAATCATCGGGGACGATGATCCTTATGGGGGGAGATATGTCACACCCAAAATTTTAACTTGTAATTAATTTTTAACTTTTACGTTAAATATGTGTTTTGACATGAACATATGATTTTATTTTAGTTAATGACTAGATAAAATTAAAATGCAATATAAATGTTTCGTTAAAGGATCAAATAATAGTAATGATTGTTACTTTTGATTAATGCATATGATATCATGGTTAGTAATGGACTAACCATTTTTATGACCTTCTAAGTTGAATACAAGAGAAAATTTTACCCTCCTAGAAGGAGAGGGAAAGTATTATCAGAGAGAAGAGTATAGATATTGGTAAACAAATGGGTAAATGCCATTTTGAGTCGGTCACACACCCATGTAGGTTTTGTGTGAAAGATCGAGTAAGTTGTCAAGTTCAACCTTGTGTTTTCATTGAGTTAATATTTGTATGGTATGGTCATATGGTTAGGTTGTGATCATATTCAATCCTTGATTTAGTCTTTTGCAATAGTCAAGAGAAGATACTATTGTATCTAATTGTCTTTATGATTTACCTATTATTTTAAAGGTTTATTTAATTACTATTTAAATAAATTCAATATATATACATGAGTATATATATATATTAATGATAATGACCTGCACTATGGGAGGTCACAACTATTAAAGGTAGTTAACTGGCCTTAAGTGCAAGTTAATGATAAATGGAATAAAATCTAACTGAATTAACTCCTTTATTCCTCACGAGGGGGCTTAATGTCACCACCGATGGTTATATACCTAGCATGATGAGAGAGTTTAATGCTTCTTGATGGCATGATAAAGGAGATAAGGGGTCGTATATGATTAAGAAGAGTATTTTATTTGTTTTGGAATATACAAAACAACTGCTAAGGAAAAAAAGAGTAGAGGAGTATGCATTAAGGAGATTTTTTTTGATGAATAGGCAACTATCTATATTAATTAAATATAAAGATAAATATTCACAAAAAAGGATGGGTAGTAAAAAGGCACATCTCGAGAGTCATATGGGAAACACCCAGAAAAACCAAAAGATCATATGGGACAAACCCAAAATTCCAAGATTAAAAAACAATTAAAAAGGACATTAAGCGGCTAGAGCAGTGCCAACAGAGCCAGGAGGGTCTCTGTCATCCATATTCTTCCCCCATACATTAGCGGGGTCTGGAGTGATGTCAAGAGGAGGACCCCAACCATCATCAACATATTTTTTTTCTTTATCTTCTTTCTCGCATTGGGGCAAGATTGCAAGCGCTAGATGCAATTTTTTTTTATCGATAGCTAGCCAACCAGAGCCAGAAGCAGGAGGCTCATCAGAGGGCCACTCAAAACTGCCACTGCAGCTCCTTGAAGCACCGCTAGAAGGCCACCGCTGGCTAGCCCATGACAAAGGGGAATGGTTTTGCTGAGGAGTGCGAGAATCCCGTTGAAATAGAGGCTGGGAGTGGGGATGCGTAGAGCCACTCTGTTATCAGCCCCTCGAGGGCGACTGACTGTAGGAAGAGGTGGGTAAAGCGGGGACCTGAGAAATAGTGGGAATTACCCCAGTGATCAAGAAGAACCTGAAGGTGAGCAACTTCAAGTGCAACTTTTTTAGCTTGCATGTGGACCTGTAGAAGCACATTAGAACAAATAATAGCTTTAGCATACAAAGATACATGAATATCCATTTGAGTATGTGAAAATATGCAAGAATTTCTATCTTTCCAAATATTGAAGAGAATTTCCACCCTGAAAGTGTGCCAAAGCTGGGTGAATTTAGCAGGAAATCTGGGAGAATCTCCTAGCAACACCATATGCCAGGAGAAAGGCTTTGGCCTAAAGGGCCGAAAAAAGTCATGAATCCAAGTCCAAAGTTGTTGGGCTCTGGGAAAAAACTAGAAAAGATGCTTAAAACTATCATCTTTCCCACAAAAAGGGCAATGAGGGTCTTGGACCCATAGGTGAACAAGCCGAGAACCCACAAGAAAGCCTTGAAAAAAAATGCACCAAGTAAAGTGGGAAAGTTTTGGCTCAACACTTGCAGACCAAGTGGCAACAAATATTTTACACTAGACATGAGCAGGAGATTGAAGAAGCCACCTCTGGTTCAAACTTTGAATCATAGGAAAGTGTGGTGAAAGCTACCTATAACCAAGCCAAGGCTTGTAGTTCCTGAAAGGGGTGTCTGGATACCACTTCTAGTCTTTCCACCAAGGTTTGGTCCCCTAAATTCCAACCTTATGAAGCATTTTTTTAGGAATAACATTCACCAGACCATACTAAGTAGCATGGTCCTGGTTATGAAGCCTGAACTAGGCACAAAAAACTTCCCACGACATAATACACATGGTGGGTCTATGAAATATCTGTTGCGGGGTCTGGATACCCTTCTTGTGAAATCTGAACGCCTTAAGCCAAGGTGACTTAGCCAATGGTTGACCATTACAAGTAAAAAGAGGCAACCGCCAAATATTTTTCTAGTTGAAAGAGAGCCCATCTCAAAAATCAGAGCCAACCCAATAGAGCCAGGGTTTGATAGCCTCCCATGATCACCATATACTTTTGGCCACAAATGTCCCAATAATATGGATTGGTTCTTCCATGACCGAAAGGGTTTGAAAGCCAATCCCCTTCCAGGTGGGTCTATGGACATGGAAGCCGGATTGAATACCATTCCTGAGAAGAATTTTCCAGGCCTCATCCCCAGTAAGGGCATGAATAATCCATTTAACACACAAAGCAGTCCCTTGTCGTTGAGTGGAGAGCAACCCAAGTCCTTCCAACTCTCTAGGAAGGCAACAAAATTCCCAGGACACACGGTGAAACCCTCTATGAGACTTGGAGGAGGCCCAAAGAAAATCTCTAAGAAATTTCTCAAGCTTACCATAGGGAACTTTGGAAGGGGCCCAACAAGAAGAGTAGTAGACATGGGTGGTTGCCAAAACTTTGGAACACACCTGGAATTTCCCTGCCAAAGAGAGGGGCTTGGTAATCCAATAAGCAAGCTTCTGCTTGACCCTAAAGAGCACAACTTTCCAAAGTTCAGATGGGGATGCCTGAAAAGAAAAAGGAATTCCCAATTTTTTTTTTTTTTTTTTTTATCTTGGCCCAATCCACTTCCAACCATATTGCTGCAACTAGGGAGGAGAAGGAAAGATAGACTGTCGGTAGCACAAAGTTTTGTGCCATTGAATGGAAAAACCAGAAGCAAGACAGAAGGTATTAAGGCACTCAAGGGCCACAACAATGGAATCTTCTTCTTCTAGAAGAGTGAGGAATGAGTCATTTGCAAAATGGCCATTAACCAGCCGAGCCTGAGAGTTGGGCAAAGAGATTCCCTTGAAACACTGTTGGGAAAGCGCATTGGCCTGGAGGTAGCCAAAACCCTCAACAACAAGCACATATAAAGAGGGGGAAAGTGAGAACCCTTTTCGAATGGAATGAAAGAGTCCAAAGGCAGAGGATTGATGACCATTGATGGTGATGCAAGCTGAGGTATCCACAAAGAGCATTCAAACTGATTGAATGAAGTTGGGCCCAAAACCTAAAGCTTGTAGCATAACAAGAATAAAAGGCCATTCAATGCAGTCATAGGCCTTGGAAAAGTCAATTTTAATGAGCACAACTTTTTGGTTTGAATGTCTGGCCCATTCCATTCCTTCCCAAACAACAATAATATTATCTAGAATAAACTTTGATTTGATAAACCTAGTTTACTCTAGGTGCACAATCTGAGGTAGAAGATGGCAGATCTTTAGAGCCAAAGCCTTGGCAATAATCTTGTAGGAGACATTGAGAAGTGTGATAGGTCTCCAGTTGCAAATGTCTTCCGAGTCACCAAACTTAGGTATAAATTTTATATTTCCTTTGTTAATTAAGTTACCTAGAAAATTAGCATGAAAGGCCTCTAAGTAAACATGATGCAAATCGTGCCCAATACAATCCCATAGGGCCTTGTAGAATTCGCAAGGGAACCCATCAACCCCCGGGGATTTTTCATCAGCCATGGAATGGACAACCTCTTTGAGATCATCAACTGTTAACAGTTAATCACAATTTTTTTTTTCTGAGGTGAAGAAAGCTTATTTGGCACCATAGCAAGGCAATCCTTAAGGGCTTGCTGTCGCACAGGCATCGGTTCCTATGCAGTGATGACTTGTTCATAATGATGCACAGAGGCTTGGAGAATGTCAGGAAGCTCAAAAAGCACCTGAACGCCATATTTAATTTTTTTAATTTTTGGGGATGAGTGCCTGGCATGCAGAGCCAAAAAAACTCTTTGGAGGCATGATCACCAACTTTTAACCAATGTAACCAAGCTTTGATTTGCGCACCTCTAGTAGCATAGCTATCCGCAACTTGTTTTTGGTGCCTTAATTCCGCCAACCTGACCTACAATGAAGGAGAAAAAGGGCTGGCCGCCAAAGCCTTAGTAGCTGAGCGGAGGTCAGCGGTGGTAGCCTCATAAGACCACCGGTGAAAGATAGCCAGTTGGCGCCCATAAATGCACAAAAATCTAGTCGTGTGAGTGATAGCATCATTCCACCAATTAATACAACCTATATGATGAGTTGGCCTACACTCCAAATTCTAGACTCTGCGAATATGGGCTAGGGTAGGCTTGTGGCAGAGTAAAGATATGTTTAGAAAAAAATGGGTTTTACATGTGCGAGGCTGTCGAGTCTCCCATTCAATGTGAAAAGAAATGGGGAAGTGGTTTGACAAGGTCACATCCACTAACGACTTAACCAGGAGAGTAGTGCTGTCAAAAGAGAAAAAATATTGAGCCGAGATCATGGAACGATCAAGGCGCTTAAATATTCTATCAAAACCGGCTCTATAATTACACCAAGTGTGCCAGAGAGAATGAGAATGGCGGCGACCAATATTGGGATCAAAAAGCCCCAATTTATTGTGCATGTAAAACCATGCCTCCCTTTCACCAGCTGCTCATCTGAATGACAAGGTGCCATCTTTGTCATACACCATCTCTACCATATTGAAATCCCCACATAGTAACCAGGTAGCAACAGGCAATGAATCAACAATCCAACGCTAGAGCAAAGAGCATTCCACAACATCATTAGAAGCATATACATTAATAATCCAAAAGGAATGATTATCAATTTTGAGAAGGATCCAGATGAGCTGATGAGTGGGATCAGACCCATGGTCAACCACACAAGGGTGCCACCATGGGCAAAAAAGGGTGACAGCTCCACCACGCCCAACATCATGAGCAATACAAAATTTTTTACTGACTGGCCAAATAGAACAACAAGCCACATCAAACAAAAAACTAGAAATTTTAACTTCTTGGAGACAAAGCACTTCAATACCAAAATACTTACACAAGGTATCCTTGACAAAATACTTCTTGGAGAGGTTTGTCAGACCTTGAACATTCCATGAGAGGAAATTCATGAATGGAACTCCTCCATATTTTTAAAACCCGATTCCTCTTCATTCAAAGAAGAGAAACAATTCTACAAAACTTCTAGCCAAACTGACCCAATCTAAATGGAAGGAGAGGAAAACCTCCACTTTTCATGAACATATTCCCCTTCTTCCCTAGGAGGAGAAGGGATGTGAGACCTCCTTTGAGTGCCCATCACGGGAGAAGAAACATTCGGCTGAGTTAACATGACATCAGTAGGTTGAGATGTAGCCTTGGCCTAGGCTGCTGTGGAACATAATCAGTTCCAACAGGAGCTTCCTTCCCCTTCAAAGAAGGGTTTGAAACATCTTTCACTAGTTCAAAGGTCTTGGGGGCCGACCCAAAACTAGTGGACTTATTCTTGCGGTTCGTAACCATAGTCAATTTCGCATTAGGTTTGGCAGCAGAGGCATCTATCGAACGAGGATTTTCAACATCTCATGGTGGAGAAGGTGTACGAGGCACTGCCAAAGGGAAATTCTTAATCTTGTGGTCTGTAGACTGACACCTATAACACATGTTGGGAATATTAAAATATGTGACCTTCTGGGTATGCTGAAGAGCTCCAATTTGGATATCAATGGAGTCTTTCAAATCTTTGGAAAGGTCCACTTCCACACAAACCCTCTTCTGGGGTCGGGCTTGAAAGAACCTATCTGGCTCAATGCAAATAACCCTCCCCAGTGAGGAAGCTATATGATTCAAGAAAGGCACACAAGGAAAGGGTAAACCAGGAAATTCAATCTAGACCAGGACCCGTAACTTGGTGTCATCCGAGACAGCAAAGTCCCGGGTCCAAGCTTGGAAAACTAACAAAAAAGACTAGATATACCAAGGATCATAGGCTAAGATAGCCTGCACATGATTGACTTCCACAAAGCGGAACAAAAAGAAACCCTTGGTTAAGTTTTGGACCATGTTAAGGTGGACCCCATGAGGGACCCAAACCTTGCTGGCCCATTCTTTAAGCACACTTTCAGGGGGAGTTCTCCTGAAAAAATACTTGACAAGGGTGTGTTGCTCAAGCCATTGCTAAGCAATATCAAAATATGGTAAAGGAAAAACCACATCAGCTGGTGAATTAGAACACTTACCTCGTGAAAGACTTTCAGAACAAATTTCTGGGGACGTTTGTTCGAAGGAGGAGCCATTGAGCATCATCATTGAACCGCTAACACTAGCATGAACTGCTGGGTTAGAGCTGGTTGAAGGCATGCTAAAACAAAAAACCACAGTAAATACATCCACACACACAAGAAAAGAGGGGTTTCCTACATAGGATGTGCAGTATGATGCAAGAGGGGCCAAGGGTGACCATAGAAAACATAAAACCCTAGCAGAGCTCATACACCTTCCAAAAATTATTAAGGATATTTTTCATTTGTGAAAAGAACTAGAGTAGAGCTTGCGATGGGAAGGGAAGTAGCTTGGTTGTGAAAAGGAGTTGGTATTTGTGAAGAGAAGACATGGAACAATCAATGGCTTTGGAGAGGAGAATTTCTATATTGACAGAATAAAGTATACGATATAGAGAGACAAATATTCATTATTATTTTGAAAAGAGTACATTATTATTTGTAGCTGTGAGCAAGGCGTGGAATATTGTAGGTTGGAAGGAGCTTGAAGACGAGCTTAGAGGATTTGAAAGTGCAAAAGAAAAATAATATTACAAGCATGATTTCAAATACTATTTTTATTTTATTCTTGGTAAAATAAAGATGAAGTTTCAGATTTAAAAAGATATTAAAAGTTTATATATTAAATATAAGTGAAAGAATAGTCTAAATATATATACCTACGAATGAAACCTTTTAAATATTTTATTTTATTCTGTGCAAGACATCAAAGATAGTATGATTAAAAATAAGAGTTTTTATTACCTTGTTGATGTAATCTGAATAGAAATATTCTAATTCACTCATGAAAATAAATAGCATATATATATATATATGTATAAGAGCATGCAAGGATTATTCTTAATACATTTACAAATTTGTATAATAAGCTTGAAGCTTAAACTGGTTATTTTTTTTGTAAGTAATCAAATTATTATGTAGAGTTATTAAAATGGCTTAGAGTCTGTAAAAATGTATTTATTCTTTCATAAAGAAAGAAATAATATGATGTATATATATTAGAATTTTAAAATGTGTTCTTGAATGAAGATGAAGGAGAAAACATAGAAAAATCAGAAATATTTATGAAGTTATTTTGATATTAGTGAATAAAACTCTTATTTACCTGTGTTTCGAGTAGATAAGATCTCAAGTGATAGATAAAGAGTCATGATCAGTGTCATTATCTAAATGTACTATAAATTGTAAAAGAGTTATAAAAGTATTTTATTTGAAAAATAGGAGAGTATTAGACTCTTGAAATAATTACAAAAACATATATGAACACATTGTAGTAGCCAAGATCTGAAAATTGCAAGTACACAATACCGATGTTCATTGTCAAGAGTATTTTTCTATAACCTTAGTCATATATAATGATATACATGATTGATCTTAAATCCTTGTGAAATTTAGATAAGCAATCAAACAAGTCAATTGAGTGTTAAACTATAGGAGAAATATTGTTTCCAAGTTGAGTTAGAGGTGTGTGAACTCACGATTACATTTCTTATGGAAGTATTTATTTTGTTAAAGACTTTGGCCAAAGTAATGTACAAAAGTCTCTTCTTGCATTTGGTCAGTTCACAGTGTTTTAGATTTCATAATCTAGTCAGATTGGTCATACTTAGAGGATTGTCTAAATTTGTATGGTCAATTGGGTTATGTAGGACACAACACTAGAACTTAGATGACATAAATTTGTTGGTTTCCTTTTTCTATAATCTTCATGAAGGGTAGAGCCACTTCTAGATGGAAGGTGTGTAGAGGACCTTTTGTTTGTGGTTGGAGGTAAAGCATTTAGGTGATGCTCTCCCTCTTGTACACGAATTCGTCGAGACTTGTGACATATATGTAGAATTCTAAATATGGAAAAATTTATAGCACTTATGGTGTATTATAAACATGTTTGTTTTAGATGCAATTCATTTATGTAATGATAAAGAGAAGAATATCATAATTTTCCTTATTGAAATTGTTGCATTTCAAATAAAAATGATTATAGTTTCCACTTATTTATTGTTTATGTAAAATGTAAGTTATATGAAAGCTGAAAAAATTACTATCGATTTTCTTAGCTTGTGTTTATTTACTTCTTGTTAATTCACTAAGTAAATCCAGTTTTAAAAGTTGAGTACATTATAGATTTAAATAAAAATAAATGCTAACTGTAGATTATTTCATATTTCAAACATAATATCAAAAATAGAAAAAATTCCACAAAATTCTAAAATGAATTAATATGATTTTTGTTACCCTAAGTATATATCATCGTGCTTATATGTTGTGTATAATGCAATATACATATATAATATATCATCTAAAAACTTTTGAGTATACCTCATGTCTAGTCCTATATATAATCTCTATTGAGGTGATGTGTGTTGTGTATACATCATATACATGTATATTTGTTGGGTATACTTCTACAACTATGTATATTACAATTTTTTTTTTATGTATATATTACAAAATATTTCAAACCTGACATGTATACATCTTGCTCACATATTCTACAAACTTGTGAACATATGCCCTATGATTGTGTATACATTCTCAATATTTTCTCATGTAGCAGTATGGTCGTTTGTATAGTATGAACTATATGGCTATATTGATTTTGTATGTTTGCATGAAATTTTATACAACAAAAATTTAAATCTTTCTCCAAAAATACAAAACATATTTTGTGAGAAAAATGATAAGTATTATATGTCAAAATTCATTTCTTAGTTACTTAGGATGCAACCATGCACTCCATTTTTCTCTCAAATACAACTATTAAAAGTTGATCCTTGAAACCACTTAAATTCATTCTAGAACCAATTACTCAAAAACCACCATAATGGACAAGCACACAAAATGAAGTTAGATAAGGTAAAATATCCTTACTAGAGTTTCCATAATATAAATCCAATTATTTCAAATGCAAAGTAGAAACAAAGAAGAATGCAAGTTCCTATTCAAACCAAAACTAAACGTTAGATAAAGCTCAATAAAATAGTGCAAAGTAAACACAATAACAACAAAAATAAATTTAAATGTTACCAAAGGACTCAATTATTGAATGATTTTATCTAATGATAATTGGTATGTGGATGCTCCTTTACGTGAATATTACCTAATTTGATAGAATACACTTAGCTCAAAGTTGATGGATGATTGAAATGGATAAGAGAGTATGGAATTATAGAATTTTGGAAGAGGAAATGGATGGTTGAGATCTAATGGTGAGATCAACGGTGGAGGATGATTGAGAGGATTTCCATAGGATCAAGGAGGGAATGGAGGGTTGAGGTGGAGGTTACTAGAATGTGAAGGGCTAGGATGCATTTACTAAATTTGGAAAGTAGTTGAAACCATGAAAAACATAAGGGACATTTGCACCTAGTAGTCCTTTATTCTTTGGTTTGGTGGAGATAATATTGGAACCATAAGAATGAGTGTTCTTAGGCATCCTTTATTCTTTGGATAGGTTGATGAAATATAGATATAATTAAATAATAATAATAATTTGTTTTACCCATGTGTGAGGTGGAAAATAGATGTAAATGCTAATAATTTATTCATTTGTTATGAAGTGAGATAGAAAAGGAGATTAATTAAAAAAATAGATTTTTTAATTAAGTGAAGGACATTAGGTGAAGGGGATTTTTCTAGGTAACACATTTAGTCAATTAGGACAAGTTACACTAGAGAGATATTTAGGTGTCTACATATACTATCCAAACTTATTAGAATGGAACCATTGGAAATTCATTTTATTATTGTCTCCCCCATCATTTCTGCCTCTTCCTATTCCTCTTCTTTTGAAGTTCCTCCTTCTTCCTTTGGAATTATTACCCATTCCTCTAAAATTTTGAGATTCACCTTGTATTCATTTTTATGGCTATGGTTGCCTTTATTATGATTCTTGAAGAATGTACTTATTTTTCCTCTTGTATTTTCTTTATAGGAAAATGATTTCTCTAATCTTTCATCATTAATTTTAATTGTTTCTTCATCAATTAACAAAATTCCACCCAGTTCATGTGTTTTCATAGTTGTGAGGTCCTTATAAATCTCATGTGTAGAGACCACATAATCAAATTTAGGAATAATCCTTAAGATTTTCTTAATGACATTATTGTCATATATATATTTCCCTAAAAATTTCATTTTCTTTACTATACCTTCTACCTTTTTTAGGAAATCATTCATAGATTCACTAGTGGTCATATTTATATTTTCAAAAAACTTTCCTCATTGTCTATGATTTTGTTTGTACATATTGATATACATTTTTTATTATTTTCCATGCTTTCTTAGAATGAATAGCACCACTTATCCTAGGAAAAATTGGTTGATTAATTGCACCTTGAATTAGAAGTAGGGCTCGATAATATTTCTTTACATTTTCTTTATACTCAATTCTTTGCCGATCATTCAATGCATTACACATTTATATCTACTAAGCACCAATAACAATGATGAAAAAGTAGATCTAAAGCAAGTGGCCTCTACTCTTGGGGTAGTTCTACATACCTTTGTACAATTTCCCATAAATATTTATATTTGAGCTTGGTTTGCATTCTAGTACACCAATAAATAAAATTTCTCCCTCAAAGATGAGAATTAGCATACCAAACATTATATTTCCTTCCATATTTACCATAAAAAGGAAAAAATTATGCATAATGACCGAAAAATTCAACACAATTTTTGGGGAGATATTTATAAATTGATACTCCCCTTGTCCCTTCAAATGTGATTCACACAAAATTATTTTTATGTTATTTTATTTTACTGAACAAGTGTTAGTTTCTACTAATAATACACTTAAAAAATATTTATTTATTACTTTAAAGAAAAGAGTATTTTTTAAGAGGGTTAAAGTGATAACCCCTCTAGAGAAAATTCCAATGTCTAGATATCACTAATAATTAGTCTTTTAATGCACCATTTTCTTATATAGTCATAACTATTTGAACCTTTTTTTAAATAAGAAAATATTTTCACATGGGATTTTAAAGAATAAAGTTTTAAGCTCTTCAAAACGTAACCTTTTTAAAAGATGACAAGTTTATAAAATAGAAAGTCAGAGATTTGAAAAGCTAAATATTTTAAAAGAGCATAAAATTTCACATGGAATTTAAAAGAAAAAAAAATTCACACACAACCTTCTCTTTCCATGGACTACATGCCTTTTATTTTCATAGATGATGATGCAAATGGAGAGGGTTGTTGCCAATGTAGCTACAATTTAGAGATGAAAATAATAAAATAGCCATTAAACTTGGGAAATCACATAACAAGCTATAATTTAACTTGGACATCAACTACAAAAATTCCAACTTCAATATAAATGTCAATGGCAACCCTTTCCCCTTCGTTGCCTCTTAATCATCTATGCCTCATAGATATCTTTGTTGGAATCCTCCATTGCAAATAAAATTTATTCATGAACTACCATAAACACTGACACTTTCAATCAAAGGATTTTTCACCTTGCATTCACTCACAATTAACACCAACCTCACAACCTTAACAACTAAAGGAAATCAAGATCTCTCATTTAGATTACTAAATTTAATACCAAATGAAGGTAAATAAGATAACAACACTAATTTTCTAATCACAAAACAACCAAGCTGTCTTGATAGAAGACAAGGAAGGGGATCTATTATATATATTTTCAGATTATAGGTGATCATTATGGAGAAAAACCATATTCATGAATATCACAACTACAATATTAATTACTGTAATGGCATAAATTTGCACACAGGAAAATTTCCCAGTAATTTACCCTTACCTTAGCCTTCCAAGTTCGATGATGCAAAAGACCACCGACTTCATCCTTTATTTTCCCACATGTCCCTATCATTTTATGTTAGTGGAGGAATATTTTTTAGGGACACACGTGCACTACGTAGACGTCCGCATGCCGCACTGCCATCTTGACAGATTCCTACCTCTCGAATATGCAGAAACGTTATGTTTCTTGATTTCTTAAAAAGGTAACGTCTCTTGCCAACTCTTGACCACCAAAAAATGACTCTTTGCCTCCATTTTACCCATTCAAACTTCATTCTTTCACTCTCTTACACTCTCTATTCACTTCTTTCATTCTCAAGCTTAATCTATCTCATTCTAACACTTCTTGATGGTTCTTGCTTCACTCTCATTCTATCTTGCTACTGCCGGATTTCTACTTGGTCTCTATAGTGTCTTCTTGCTTCAACACCATCATCGTTGTAGGTTTACAAAGTTCTATCTCCTCAGTGTGGTGGTTCCATTTTCCTCCTTCCTCTATTGGCCTTGAGTGCTTATAGCAGGGAAGGTAACATTGTGTCTTTTCATTTACTTGCATCTATCATCTTGTAGAGTAGCATTCAGGTTGTCATTGCTCTATACTTTGTTGTGTCATTTCCATTCTTTCCTTTATCACGTTTTCTCCATATCGTTGCATATATATCTATTTGTTGAGGTGGGAATGCCAAAGCATGGGTATGACTAAGGAAA
>VDFB02002842.1:0-75628 GCA_007258455.2 Sequoia sempervirens | reverse complement strand
AAGACATGTTTTTTGAAAATTCTACAATTTTTCACATAATTGAGTTCGTGCTCACCGTCAGGATTGCATTTGGTTTAATATCGATGGAATCAAACACATGGGTAATGTTAAGTTCTCTCTTAACTTTCCAACAATATAATTTTTTTCACTTTCTGACAATGTGAGGGCTTTCATCCATAATTTCTTTTGTTTGTATGTTTGTTTTTTTTCAAAAAGTAGTGTTTGGTTTTTTTTTTAGTTCAAATTAACCGTTCATCAAAATTTTAAATGAATTACATTTTTAGAGACTAGACTCCATTCTACAATTTTTATTTTATTTTTAAATAAATTACTTTCCAAAATTTGTAGGAGGAGCACGGCCAAAATTCTGCTTTTCAGGAAGTACCCACTTAGAAAATTAGTAAAAAATCAAATATTCATTAAAAAATTATCAAAAAATTGTGTATCAACTACATAATGTTAGCTAACCGACTATAAGCGATTTTTAAAAATACTAAAAAAAAGGTCACCGTGCTCAGGTCGTACAAGAGTTGTTATGTTATGTTTTTCTGACAAAAACAACACCAATTTGTGTACATCCCTTTGTTGAACCCCTTAATCTCAACCATTTTCAAAATAAATTAGTAGTTTAGAAAGTAGACTCAGAGCACTTTGATCCTTGTTTTTGTTCCATCTCAAAATTTTGAGTGTAACTATCCTCAATTTCACGTCCAAGGTCAGCATTTCGTGATTTCAGAAAAAAAGTGGCCACTTAAGCCCCCTTTTTGGGAACCATCTTGGTGCACTTACCCTTTTGGTGAACCTGACATTCTATCATCGATTTTTTTTTGAAACTTAACCCTAGATTTAGATTTTGCTTTCCATTTCCCATTTAGGGTTTCATTTTTGCATTGTAAAAATATAAAATTTCAAAATATTTGCATCTCATATTGCATCATAGGTTTCATTAAGGTTTATTTCAATTATTTAGGTTAGATTTACATTCAAAATTGCATTTAAAATTTCTCTTTATTATTGCATACTTACATTTGATTCATATTGTCTTAAATTCTAAAAATTCTGGAAACATATTCACTTGTAGACTTGTTTGCACACAAAAGAAGAAACTTTAGATAGTATAATAAACATTCAACTTTTGAAATTTTAGAACCCCTATCAAGGACTTAGAGACGCCCTTGGGCGCCTTTGTCCTTGTACACTTGTATCAACAAAATTTTTCACACATCTTTGTCTTTGTGTCTTTAGTCTGTTGGTGCATTTATTTAGGCACCTTTCATATAGTTCAAAAAGTAAAAAAAATTGCATTGTTTTATTTTAAAATTACATCAAAATAACCTTTTTCAGATTGTGGCATCTTAAAATCAGTCAATTATTGAATGTTATATTTCGGAATTGCAATGTTCAAAATTGTCAAAATATCTTCCACATTATTGCACACTTGCATTTTGAAGCACATTGTCTTAAATTGAGCAAAATATATAAAAATATTCACTGTTAAACCTATTTTCAAGTAGACCCAGAATCCTTCAACAATGCTTTACACTATCAAACTTTGAAATTTTAGACAACCTATCCAGGACTTAGATGCCCTTAGGCGCCTCTATCTTGCTATAAGTGGCTCAAATTTTTTTTGCATAAATCTTTGTTTCTATATTTTCAATCTATTGAACCTGCTTGTTGATGTCTAATTTGAAATTATGAAAAGGTGTTATTGCATCTGCAAGAAAGGTGTCATTTTGCTTCATTTGTTGCAAAATTCGAGAAAATTGTTGTATTTTAGTTTTCGTCATGTTCTCATTGCAAAAGTATTGTGTTATAATAATTCATGTTCTATTATCAAATCTTGTTAAGAATTTCAAATAATTTTTGTTACAAGAATATCACAATGAGTTTATTTCCCCTCTTTTGTTATTTTTCATTGATCCCTCTCCAACTATCTCTCCTATGTGTGAGGATATCTTGGTGAAAGAGAATACAATCTTTGACAATCATGTTTATTCTTCTCCTAATACCTCTCCTACTTGGGGAGAAGGTATCTTGGTGTTAGAAGATCCAATCATTGAGCATCATGATAATCTTGTTTTTTTCTCTCCCCTTACCTCTCCTACTAGGGAAGACATTGTTGCAAAAAGGGGTGAAATCATTGAATACATTTATATATTTCATAGATGAACATGCTAAGGTTACATTATAATCCTCCTCGATAGAAGATCATCAACAAGAAGTCAAATCTATTGAGGTTATGAACACACAATTTTCTATTATATTTCCTTTGATTATTGGACCTCCTAATTCACCTCTCATTATAGGACCTCCTAAACATCAGGGCCATATCCTAAGCTTTGTAAAATAACTTACTAGTAATCATATGTTGAAGCAACCAATTTATCATATTGTAGTTCACACATATAACACTAGAAACAATAAGCAACAAAAATAGACTCAAACATCCATTCCATTGCCTCAACCATACCTCCCACCCACACCTAAAATTCAACACCATAGTGGTAAAGAATATGATCTTGTTGAATAAATTTGTAACACTCATGCTGAGATTTATTTGTAGGATTTGATTCAAACATCTCCTGTTTACCATGGAATACTTCAAAATGCTTTGCAAAAAGTGATTGTCCCTCCTAGTATGCAACCAAATGATGTGGCAACTTTGATTGAGAGTATGAATTCACATAGTATTGGACATCTTCTTTCATCAAAATGAATTATCCCCTTAGAAACAAAAAATAAAAATGATGCTTTGATGATAATGGCCATTATTAACAGGGTTGCGATTAAGCCTACCCTTATTGACAATGGTTTAGGGCTTAATTTTTGTAGTGTGAACCTTTTGGATAGAATTAGAGCAGATAAGACAAAAATTCAACTAGTTAATTTATCTATCCATGGTTTTGATAATGAAGGAAAACAACCGCTTGGTATGATTACATTACCTGTTAAAGTTGGTAAAGTTGTGTTGTAAACTCACATCCATGTCATGCCCCATGATATTTCATATAATATTGTCTTGGGTAGACCATGGATTCATGAAATGTGTTGGTTTTTTTTTACAATGTAACCAGGTTTGTCTTCTAATCTACCTATGGAATTGCAAACTCCAATCAAGGGAAGCTCAAAGGACCTGGACCAACTGAAGAGGACTTTAAAAAAGCCTCCTACACTTCGGCTCTACAAGACCCGGGAGGGTGATCCCTTAATGTGTTTACAACCTCTGTACCAATATCATAAACAACATTCACATATAACATATAATCTCACTTAATATCTCAACATAATATGATAATACTGAAATAAATTGGCTGTTTATCAGTAATATCAACTATTTGGAGCATGAGATAATTACAACACAACCCACAACATAAGATAGTCATTGATTTTCAATTTGTAGCAAGCTCTAGGCAAAGACAAACAAATACTGAATCATACAGGTAATTACAACTTAGATCAGTGCCATATATCCATTGTAGGAGTCAAATTCATAAGCATCTAAAGGTTTATGATAGATTTAATACATAACATATAAGATCCCTGACAATATTGAATTACAATTTCATCAGTATGCATTCTAACCCAATACTACTTATCAAATCCTTGTACAGAACATATCCGCCTATAATCCCATTCAAGCATTTTAATTAATTCTTTGAATTAAAGCTAAAATAAGGATCACACACACCACAACAGTGAGATGAATGAAACAACCCTTAGTCATCTTATTCAAAATTCAAATATGCATGTATAGTGGAGAGACATGAGTTTGAATTTATTATTTCAACTCAAATGCTAGTACTATTATACAACATTAAATCCCCATGAATTCAAAACCTATTATAGAATGACCCATAACCTAAATTGCATTTCTCTCTAAAACCATCTATCTTTACAATTTGCTCTGCAACTTCACCTAGACTCGACCAAAAATTATCTAACTTGCTAACCCGTACTTCTGGCCTTGAAATCCTTCTTATAGAGAATGAAGGAGCAAACAAGCATCGAGCCAAAAAGTACACATGTCACCAGCCAATTGGCACACCTGGTGATATTCCAAAAATCATTACAATAGCAATCACCCTGGAGAATATTCCTGTTCATCGTGCCTGTTGAGAAAAGTTGTTGTAACATCAAAAGTCTCAAGAATCCCACACCAAGACTGCCATCAAAAACAAAACTAGAAACCGGTATAACTGCAATAGTTGATTTTCCATCCGTTAGTAGTCCATTCCTTTATTCTTCTTCAGTCAAATATTTAGTCATCGATCCTTCACTTTGATCAGATCATTGAATGACTGCCTTCAAAACAATTGACACAATCGTCCACATGGTCATAAGGGCCCACCATACCATACGCTGCGAAGGAAGTCCATGTGGCAGTCACCCACAATATCGCAATTAGTAAAAATTCTGCATCTTTGGATCACGCGATGGCGGGCAACCGTAGATCTTGAGCATCAATGATCTCGTTCGTTCAACATAGTTACCAACCTTGTCAGTAACCATTGAGCAGCTTTCCCACCTTGATTATAATAGATCCGTTGATTTAAAACATGTGCATTTCAAGAACACTTTAGTAACCTACCTTTTAATGTATCAAGGCTAGATAGTATTTCCTTTATTCTTTCGGCTTCATCAGATGAGACACGTGGCGTCCACCCGTGATTTGATGATCAGTAAAGATCCTGCAATTTTCAATCACGTGATGGCGGGCAATCGTTGATATCTGATGATAATTGATCGACGGTCAACCAACCCTAGCTTCTTCGGCCATGCCAAAAAGGACATGTGGCACCCGCCCATGATATCGTGATCAACCAAAGCAATATGGTGGGGTCATTACGGGATAGCGGGAAATGACTGAGATCAAAAGGTAGTTGATCAACGGTCGTGTGAATTTCACCCTTCAAGAAGGACACGTGGCACCCGCTTGTGATATCATGATCAATAAAGATCCTGCAATTCCCGATCACGCGATGGCTGGAAACCATTGATATCCAAAGGAAATTGATCAACGGTAGCGTGAATTTGATCCTTCTACAAAATAAAACATTTATTAAGAGGACAAGGGGACGTCACTAGGTGGACGGTAAACAACGACATAAGTTGTTTTTAAATGATGAAACACGGGGCCAGCCAAAACTTAGGAAAACAAAACCCAGTAGAGGAAATAAAACATTAAGACCAAAGGGACTCAGCCTAGACGAACCGATAAGACATAAGTCATTTAAAAACCCCCTCAAAAAGTAACAACGAAAAAGATCCCAACCAAGGCATAAAATAAACACAAGGGTTTTACATGTAGGCAAAGCTAAAACCCCAACCCGAAGAAATTTCCAACACCATGAAAGACCAGTAACACCAGGAAGGGTAGGAATGGAACATAAGGAGAAAAAAATTGAAGTTCCATTAGTGGCTCCAGTTGGGGATGTTCATTCCACTGGAATGAAGCGAGAATTCAGAATCTCAGGAAGAGCAGACCAAGATGCAGTGATGACCAAAAGGGGACTATTCGGACAAAACAACCCAAAATATGTACAAAATATATACAAAATATACAAACCTAAGCTACTGTTCATGGAAAAGAATACTTCAAGTGAAGTATAACTTCAAGAACTGTCCATGAACTGGCAGTTCAAGAATATCCCCTGTCATATTTTGGAGGAAGTATGAATCTTCACCCTACTTACCATTAATAAAAAATGGACCCAACCAGATTGCATCAAACTTCCCATGTTTCCCTTTATCTTCCAGTCTGGCATTCCACATTAAAACCAAATCTCCATCTTTGAAGCTCCTAGCAGTTTCCCTCTTGTCATACAAATTCTTTACTTGCAACTGCAGCTTTGCATTTCTCTTTTGTGCTTCCCTCCTAGTTTCATCTAATTCTATAAGAGCTTCCACTCTCAATTGCATTTCATCATCAATTTCATTATCATACATCTGGAAAAACTTATACATTTCCATTAAGTTGTTTGGGGCAACTTGGCATTTATCCCATAAACCAAGTCGAATGGGGCACAACCTATTTCCTTCTTCACAGTTACCCTATCTGCCCAGACTGCTAATCTTAGCTTAGAATCCCAAGCCCTTTTATTCTGATCCAGGATTCTTTTAATAATCTTCATCAAGATTTTATTGCTTGATTATGCTTGTCCATTTCCCTATGGGTGGTATGGTGATGAATAAGAAATTTGGATGCCATGCTTCTCACAAAATTCTATGTATTCTTTAGATCTAAAACACATTGCATTGTTTGATACAATCCTTTCTGGACATTCAAATCTAGTCAATATGTTGCTCATCAGGAAATCAATTACCACTTTACTAGTGACTTTCTTTGTTGGAATTTCTTCCACCCACTTGGTGAAATAATCAGTGGCTACCAATATCCATGAGTGACCTCCACTAGATTTACATGCTATCTCTCCTACAAAATCAATACCCCACTGCTGAAATGGAGCTTGTACTATAACTGGTTTTAGAGGCAAGTTACCAAAAAACTTTAACTTACCAGAGAAATGTTGACAAGCATCACATGTCTTCACTAGTTGGTGTGCATCCTTAAAAACTGTAGGCAACCAAAATCCAGCCCTCATTATCTTATGTGCAGTGGTTTTAGCCATATAATGTCCTCCACAAACTCCACCATGCATCTCACTCATAAGTTCTTGTGCTTGATCTTGGTCAACACACTTCAACATGACACCTTCTCCATTTCTCCACCAGAGCTTTCCATCCACAATAAAATATTTGATAGCATGTAACTTCAATGTTATTTTCTCATTTTCACTCAAGTTGTCAGGACATTTCATTCTTTGCAAATAATATATCACATCTCTATACCATTCAGAATGCTCCATATCACATATGTGTGATCTATTTTCATCTTCTAGCAAATTTATCTGATTTTCTTCCAGATTACTTTGGGCCATAAGCTTGGCCAATCCTTTTCCTCTCACCAGTTTGGTAATCTGGACCTCGATATTGAATTCCTGGATCCAATTTATCCACCTACACCTTCTTCCTGACACTTTCTGCTATGTGAAAATGTCCTTAACAACAACGCTAGGTACATATGAAATTACAATAGCTCCCATCAAATAAGGCCTAAAAGATTTTACTGCTTTTACCAACACATATGCCTATTTTTCATTTATATCATACTTAAACTCTACAGCTTGTAGAGATTTGCTGAAAAAGGCTATAGGTTGTTCAAAACCTTATGCATTCTTTTGCAACAACACAACTGCAATTGTGTGGAAAGAAGCAAATGAGAAAATCTGTAAAGGTTTGGAAAAATCAGGGGTTCTTAACACAGGAGCCTCCTTTATTGCTTGCTTAATGGCTTGGAAAGCCTACACAAACTCCTTATCCCATTCAACTTTGGCTCCTTTCTTGACCATTTTGGAAATAGGGCGAACTATCTTAGCAAATTTTTTCACAAACCTCCTCAAGAAATTTATTTGTCCAAAGAAAGATTGTATTCCTTTGACACTTTGGGGTTGTGGAAATTTATCAATTGCAATTACCCTCTCTGGATGAATTTTTACTCCATCCTTGGAAACTATATGTCCCAATAATTTTCCTTCCAGTACTCCAAACACACATTTCTTTGGATTCAAAGAAATACCATATTCCAAGGCTCTAATGAATATCTTCTCCAGATGCTCACAATGATCCTCTTCCTTTTTAGAATATGTTGTCAAGTCATCTTGGTAGATCGCCAAAAACAAATTAATGAAATATGAGAACGCCACATCCATGGCTCTTTGAGAAGTAGCCCCTGCATTTTTTTGACCAAATGGCATTCTTACATAAACATATGTTCCCCATGGTGTGGTGAAAACTATCTTAAATTGCTTAGAATCCTTGACCATGAGCTGGTTATAACCAGAAAAACCATCCATCATAGACATTAAGTCACAACCTGTCACTCGTTGCAACATGGCCTCCATATTGGGTAATGGATAATTGTCTTTTAATGAAGACACATTCAAATTTCTGAAATCTA
Source organism: Sequoia sempervirens (assembly GCA_007258455.2). Classification (NCBI taxonomy): domain Eukaryota; kingdom Viridiplantae; phylum Streptophyta; class Pinopsida; order Cupressales; family Cupressaceae; genus Sequoia; species Sequoia sempervirens. The sequence goes on along the minus strand of VDFB02002842.1, from coordinate 67,608 downwards.
CACATAACCTGATGTCTCCATTTTTCTTCTTTACTGGTACCAAGTTTGATACCCAGGATGATTGTCTGATTGGCTTGATGATTCTTGCATCCCTTAGTTTCATTAATTCTTCTTGCATTTTGGGGGCCAAGGTAGGATTAATAGGCCTTTGATTTTGTCTGAATGGCTTGGCATCATCACACAAAGGAATCTCATGTTGGAAAAGATCCTCCCTGTATGCCTTAAGGTCATCATAGGACCATGCAAACACATGCCTAAACTTCCTTAATAAGTCAATTAACATCATTCTCACCTTTGGTGACATTTTCTTTCTAATATACACCTTCTTTGGGGATGCTTATGTTCCAAGATTTATCTCTTCCAAGTCATCTAGATGAGAAACAGTGTGATTAGCCTTTGTCTTATCTTTATTATCAAGCACTCTTTCTAGTACAACTAGACCATTGGGAATTGTGTTTGTCTTTAACTGGATGACCTCATTTCCAAATATAGTATCCTTACCATCGACATTTTCAAAAAAAGCTCCAAAGTCAATTTCTTGATTCTCATATTCACCCACATAATTCAAAAATCTCAATATATCATCATCATTATAAAAAATTTGCCAATTTTTATATTATTAGGGACAGATGGCCTGGTTTGCACCTCAACCTTTGAAATTCCAGCATAAGTCATATCATCTGGTTTTAATGCAATGTTGGCTAATAGGTCTGCCACTTTGTTTTGACCTCTCTCCATCCATCCTATGCCAAATGCATCAAAGCTCTCCAGTTCATCCCAAACAACATTCCTATACTGTTTCAACCTCTTGTTCTTTGATACAAACTTGGATCTAACTCGGGAGACCACAAGCTTAGAATCCCCAATTTCCTTGAGCTTCTTGATCCCATGTTTTTCAACCAATCTTAACCCTAATAACAAGGCTTCATACTTCGCCACATTATTTGTGCATTCAAATAACAGAGTGGAAGAAAACCTGAATGTCTTTCCACTTGGTGACCATAACAAGACACCTGCACCAAACCCTTCTTTTGAACTTGCACCATCAAAATACATAGTCCACAAGTCATCATATTCTGACAATTGTTTTATTTCTGTATCAATCAATGCAATAGGCTTATCACAATTGTTAGGGAATTCCTCAACCCTAAATTCATCTATACCACTGTCAATAAAACATGTCATATTCTCAATTGGGCCATGTTCAATCATATGAGGTACTTTTGATTCTCTCTCAATTTTGACATCCTTATCATCAATGGAGAAAGTAGCAAATGAAAAATCACATTGCATGTTAGCCCCCATTGATGCACTCCATTTTCTTGACAAGAGCATTCCAAAATGAGGTGGGATATCTGGAACTAATACGATCATGACCAAATCCTTGTTAGGGTACTGAGTCAATTTATAAGGCAATGCTCTGATAGTTCCAATAACTGGAACTTCTCTTGAATCCATAGCATAACATTTACCTTGAGTAGTATCTACTTTTAAGCCCATTTCCTCCATTATTTTGACTGGCATAACATTATTTGATGCCCCTGAATCTATCATATAGTTCCTTAAAGTTTTTCCATTTATATCCACACTTAAGAAAAAAGGGGTTATATTTTCAAGGCACATGTTAATAGAATTTCCTAAATACACAGGGGGAATTTTTGATACAATTCCCTCCACTTCTTTTTCTTTCTCTTTATCCTTCACTTCTTTACCACTTCCTTGTTTAGCCTTATTACCAACAACATCCGTGATCAAGGCTATTGCCTTTTCTTTGTGTTTATTTATTCTCATCATTTCTAGCAAAGGTACAGTTACTTTAACCTGAGAAAGAACATGAAACATATCCACAGGTGTATATTTAGGAAAATTAGACATCATACCTTCATCATTTTCCTCTCTCTAACTGATTACTTCCTCCTAGCTTCTTTTGCTTCTTATCCTTTGCAACAGGTTCAACTACCTTTGTAATCACCTTTGTCTTCACCAATGATGCAGTTACATCTTCCTGAGGCTTTGGGGTCTCATTCTTTTTTTCCCAAACCTTATCACTCTTAACTTCTTTGACTTTCACAACATCCTTTTTGTTGTCAACCTTAACACCTTTGTTTTTATCCTTTTTCTCTTTAATAAACAAATCAGCAGGTTTACCCTGCTCACCACCCATGGTTCTATTTCTCAATTGAAGTTAACTTCTCATTTGAGAAGCCATTTCTTCAGTCAATCTTGAAATCTCTTCTTCTAACAGTCTCCTTAAGGACACTGAATCTTCAACCTGCTCCATATTGCAAGCATTATGATCAAAATCACCTTCCTCATCAGAAAATACCTAGTGATGATACATCTCACTTCTCTGCCTCTGATTATCCACATCAGCTTCCTGTATGTCATCATCAGAGGAACATTCTACCTCATCTATGTATGATCTAGCCATACAAACATCTACATCATCCTGCTCATATTCCGATGTCTTCTCATGAACATCTTCTTCTACTTCCTCAGCGTTAAGCAAGTGAACAACACCACAATAATTTTGATCATGTGGATGTTCACACACTTCACACCATGGTCTATCCAGTACTAGATTCACTGAATTTTTCTGCAAGGGGTTTGGCATATGCTGATCATTTTTAAGCTTCTGGCTAGGTAAGATTGGTTTTCCATCTTTCCAATTTGTATTGTAAGGATAATTTTGCAATCTAGGCGGCGTATCATTTTTATTATAGGATTTCCTTTCATTTCCTATACCCTTCTCTTGCTTAGCAAAAAATTTCTTTATGTCTTTCAAAGTACTGTAAACCTTTTCCCATTTTTCATCATCTTTAGGCTTTGCAACTAGAACTGTCTCAGTCTTATTCTTAGTATTTTTTAAAAGTGTAGGTACTTCTCTCCTACCATATTTCCTAGAAGCTCTTCTATTACTTTAAATATTTATAGCCACCCTAAATGCATCCCTCATAGTCCGAGGGTCTTTATCCCTGAGGAGATATGCCATTTTAGCATCAAAAGCATTGAAATATGTAGTTAAACAAACATTTTCATCAAGCCTTAAAACCTGGAACAACTTATACATTGCTTTTTGAAATATTAAATTAAACTATGTCATAGACTCATTCAATAACTTCTTTATGTTATTAAACTCATTTAGCATGAAACTTGCATTAGTTTTATCACCATACTGCTCCTTGAAACACTTTTCAAACTCATCGCATGAACCAATACTAGAATTAGATAGACCTCTATACCAATCCCTTGCATCCTTTACCAGAGATTGTACAAAAAATTTCATTACAACATCTTCATGTTCTACCTCATAATCATTTAACATATCCATGAAAGCTTTTAAGTGTTCCTCTGCTGTCACAACATTATTGCTGACAAACTTACTCATCTTTTCTCTCAAGTCAACAGGGATGGGATTTGGATAACCAGGGATACCATCAAAGAATAATGGCCTATACCTTTCCAACTGTATAGTTCATCGTTGAAATAACCCTTCATTCATCTTAGAATCAACACCAGACCCTACATCTTGTACTCTATGACCATCCTGATTTGGATTTACAAACCTAGTTGCATGAATCTTCAGGTCAAAACTATTTGGAGTAATTTTAGGATTATTATTTAAGGCATCCTGGTGATTTGACGAGGTTGCAGCTTGTGTAGCCTCATCCATATTTTACATCTTTAGGAAACTTATTTTCCTCTTCATTTCTGCATTCACAACCTCAATTTCTATTCTCTCCAACTCTTCTGCTAGAGCTTCACTCTCCGTTTTAGCCTTTTCTAAGGAAAATTCTATTTGAAACAACACATGTGGCTAGAGATATTTGTGAATGGAATGGGGAGTTACCTTCTTATTTATTTTAATCCCCTCAACCTTTTGTTTTCCTTTATCTAAGGAAAGCTTAAGGTTTGCATTACTTGGTTGAGACTTAACATGATTTGAGGGTTTTGGGTCATGATTCGAGGGCTTTGGGTCAATAGGTTTGGGTTGGACATCAATGTGGCCTATTGGGTTTTCTTTAGGCACATGCTTTGTTTCCTTATTAGCAATCTTCCGTACAACTGGGTCCTCAACACTTGGTTTAGGTTCTTTATTCAGGAACTTCATTGTTACCAACTATCTCGTCAACCTATCCCTTTCAATCACAACATTCCTTAACTTTTCTTCCCTTTCTTTTTCTCTTTTCACCCCGAGCTCAGCTTGCTCTTGGATTTCCCGCTTCAAGGAATTAATGTCTCCAAAAACATCATCAGGGTTAGGCAAAGTCACATCAGAACTTGATGTATCATCTAGATCTATTAAATTGACCCCTTCCAATACATGTTCAGACAATAAAGGGTTTACATCATTTTCAGCAGGAGGAGGAGGCACATCACTAGTGCATTCTCTGTGATGGCTTCGACTTTTACTCCCAGCTCTTCTCTTTTCAACATATTTGACACTAACAAGCCCTTTATTTTGACATTTCACATCTTCTTGAACTAACGTATCAAATAATGAATAAAAAAATCCACCACCGTCTGACTCAAAATTTCTAGACTCTTCAAGATTCTCAGGGATAGGGTGTAAAATCTTACTCGTACCTTGGTGTACAGGGTTCTTTGATGCAGGAGCAGTAGTACTAGATTCTGGTCTTTTCTTTATCCAGTCCTTCTTCTTCACTTTGGGAAGTTCACCTTCCAATTGCTGTTCCAGATGATTCTTCATGAATGACCTAGTGTTCTTCATTCTTCGTATGAATCCACAAGTTTTTTCCACTTATAATAAACCTTTCAAAATAAAATACACACTGGTGCAGAGACTTCAGAGTTGCCACCCAATTAGCTTGGGAATACCAAATACCAAAAGACACGTGGTGGAATATAAAAACATTTGGAACCTCGTACTGACAACACACAAAATTGCTTTACAACATAACTCTTAACACTTATGAAAATAGAAGAAGTGGAAAAACCTAACACATAATTAGAGGCTCAACCTTTAAATCACAGAAACACTATGCAAACTCTATGCAAAATGGACAATCGACATACTGACAAGGAATATTAAAATTAGCTCCCCAGTAGAGTCGCCATTTTTTTGGTTTTGTTTTACAATGTAACCAGGTTTGTCTTCTAATCTACCTATGGAATTTCCAATTCCAATCAAGGGAAGCTCGAAGGACCTGGACCAACTGACGAGGACTTTAAAAAATCCTCCTACACTTTGGGCTCTACAAGACCCGGGAGGGTGATCCCTTAATGTGTTTACAACCTCTGCACCAATATCATAAACAACATTAACATATAACAGATAATCTCACTTAATAGCTCAACATAATAGGATAATACTGAAATAAATTGGCTGTTTATCAGTAATATCAACTATTTGGAGCATGAGATAATTACAACACAACCCACAACATAAGATAGTCATTGATTTTCAATTTGTAGCAAGCTCTAGGCAAAGACAAACAAATACTGAATCATACGGGTAATTACAACTTAGATTAGTGCCATATATCCATTGCAGGAGTCAAATTCATAAGCATCTAAAGGTTTATGACAGATTTAATACATAACATATAAGATCCCTGACAATATTGAATTACAATTTCATCAATATGCATTCTAACCCAATACTACTTATCAAATACTTGTATAGAACATATTCGCTTATAATCCCATTCAAGAATTTTAATTAATTCTTTGAATTAAAGCTCAAACAAGGATCACACACACCACAACAGTGAGATGAATGAAACAACCTTTAGTCATCTTATTCAAAATTTAGATATGCATGTACAATGGAGAGACATGAGTTTGAATTTATCATTTCAACTCAAATGATAGTACTGTTATACAACATTAAATCCCCATGAATTCAAAACCTATTACAGAATGACCCATAACCTAAATTGCATTTCTCTCTAAAACCATCTGTCTTTACAATTTGCTCTTCAACTTCACCTAGACTCGACCAAAAATTATCTAACTTGCTAACCCATACTTCTGGCCTTGAAATCCTTCTTATAGAGAATGAAGGAGAAAACAAGCATCGGGAAAGAAAGTACACATGTCACCAGCCAATTGGCACACTTGGTGATATTCCAAAAATAATTACAATAGCAATCACCCTAGAGAATATTCTTGTTCATTGTGCCTGTTGAGAAAATTTGTTGCAACATCAAAAGTCTCAAGAATCCCACGCCAAGACTACCATAAAAAACAAAACTAGAAACCATTATAACTGCAACAACTGATTTTCCATCCATTAGTAGTCCATTCCTTTATTCTCTCCAGTCAAATATTTATCCTTCGATCCTTCACTTTGATCAGATCATCAAACGACTGCCTTCAAAACAATTGACACAATCGTCCAAATGGCCATAAGGGCCCACCATACCATATGTTGTGAAGGAAGTCCATGTGGCGGTCACCCGCAATATTGCAATCAGTAAAAATCCTACATCTTTGGATCACACGATGGCGGGCAACCATAGATCTTGAGCATCGGTGATCTTGTTTGTTCAACATAGTCGCCAGCCTTGTTAGTAACCATCGAGCAACTTTCCCAACTTGATTATAATAGATCCATTGATTTAAAACATGTGAATTTCAAGAACACTTTAGTAACCCGCCTTTTAATGTATCAAGGCCAGACATTATTTCCTTTATTCTTTCGGCTTCATCAGATGAGACACGTGGTGCTTGCCCGTGATTTCGCGATCAGTAAAGATCCTGCAATTTCCGATCACGCGATGGCGGACAACCATTGATATCTGATGATAATTGATCAACAGTCAACCAAGCCTAGCTTCTTCGGCCACGCCAAAAGGACACGTGGCACCCGCCCGTGATATCGCGATCAACCAAAGCAATGTGGTGGGGTCATCATGGGATAGCGGGCAACGGCTAAGATCAAAAGGTAGTTAATCAACAGTCGCGTGAATTTCACCCTTCAAGAAGGACACGTGGTGCCCGCCTGTGATATCACGATCAATTAAGATCTTACAATTCCCGATTAGGCGATGGCGGGAAACCGTTGATATCCAAAGGCAATTGATCAATGGTAGTGCAAATTTGATCCTTCTGCAAATAAAAAATTTATTAAGAGAACAAGGGGACATCACTAGGTGGATGATAAACAACGACATAAGTTTTTTTTAAATGATGAAACACGGGGCCAACCAAAACTTAGGAAAATAAAACCCAGTAGAGGAAATAAAACATTAAGACCAAAGGGACTCAGCCTAGATGAACCAATAAGACATAAGTCATTTTAAAACCCCCTCAAAAAGTAACAGCGAAAAGGATCCCAACCAAGGCGTAAAATAAACACAAGGGTTTTACATGTAGGAAAAGCTAAAACCCCAACCCTAAGATATTTCCAACACCATGAAAGACCAGTAACACCAAGAAGGGTAGGAAGGGAGCATAAGAATCAAAAATTTGAAGCTCCATCAAAATGAATGTAGTGCCTTCTATGCTACATCGCTTAATGAAATACACTTACAACAATAATATTTCCATGATAAAGCTGATCCTAAATCTGAACATTGTTTACAAGCTGAAACAAGGATGAAGAATCCTCTTAGCACTTGACACCAACTACAAAAGTGGAACCTTTAAAAATTGAGGATAAAGATGAGTATCTTTCATCCATCAAAAAATTGTTGGAAGATGATTGGGGTTCATTATATTTCACACCTGCATTCATGAGTGATACAAGATTATGTAATCAAAATCAAGAAAAGAGAAAGAAGTTGCAATGGTATCAACACAACCTATTACTAAATCATCAAACACATCCGATTCTACAATTTAAAGTAAAAATAAAAACACAAATTACACATCCACATATGATGAAAGTGATTATGAAACACCACCTTCAAAAGAAATGGAATCCATTTATGGAAGAGGTTATGAACTCTTAAAACAACTTGGCTATAATGGAAAAGTCCATGTGGTGTTAAAGAACAAGGCATTCGTGTCCCTATAGAGCTTAACATGCAAGAAACAACAAGAGGTCTTGGATGTTGTCCTTCAAAAATAACAAAAGCATCAAAAATACCTTCACTTAATCAATAACATTAGTTGCCACTCCTTGCCATGTGGTAGTTGTAGTATCACACAATACTCACTATCTTACATGGGGGTATAAACTATGTTTTAAGCAATCGTACATCATTTTGCAAGGAGAAGCATATCACCATCCATTTTGGGGCTCATCTTTGTCCCTAAAATTGGGGGAGAAAGGCTAGGTAGCTTTGTGTTGGGTGCATTCCTTCTTGGGATCCCTTTATTTCTCCTTAAAACGTTAGTGTAGCAAGTACACTGACATTTTAAGGGGGGGCGTATAATCCCCTTCTCTTTGTTTGCATAAAGAATGGCCCCTTCTTAGTGATGATAGCATACATGTCCTACGAAGTGTGACCTTGTCAACCAAAGTGTGAACTTCTTGATCTATGTGAGTGTCTCTTTTGTGGTGATATTAGGCTTGATATCCCTTAAGAGTGTTCAACCTTTCTTGACATATAGTGTTCCCCTTTGTGGTAATACTATGGTTAGTATTCCATAAGGTGTGGGTCTTCTATTACACAACTTGTACTCTCTTAGTGGTGATGTCATGTGTGATATTCCCTAAGGTGTGACCTTTCATGTATTCAACAAAGCCCCTTTGTTGTTTATGTAAATCACCTTTTGTGGTGGTTTTGTTAAAACACCCCTTGAGGTTTTAGCCTTATCCTATCATCATTTATACGCCCCTTGAGGCAAGTTTTTTTTTCCCTCTGTGACGTTAAACCTAGTGCACCCACTAAGGTGATTTTTGTTTGTCCCTCATGACGTTAAACCTTGTGCACCCCCCGAGGTCAATTTTGTTCGTCTCTTATGATGCTAAACTTTATGCAGCCCCTGAGGTGAGATTTTTCAAGATAGTTCATGGATTCAACATAATAGAGCTTGTTGGGTCATGATTTTGAGCATCCCTTTTTAACATGGCCAACTAGCATAACACACCTTGCTTTCCAGTGGATCCATGTGTTTCATGAGTGCTTAGGATAACACAACTTGCTAGCCTTGTGGAACCCATCATATTGCGTGGAAACCTAGCATAACATAGCTTGCTAGCCAGTAGATCCATGTGGCTCATGAGTGATGTGGCATAACACAATTTTCTAGTCCTCATGGGAGCATTCATTTATTCGATGGATGACGTTTGGTGTTTGAGACAATTTATGACTGAGGTGTCTTTTCCTTACTAACTCGAATCTATTGGTACTAACCTTTGTGTTTGTTGTATGTATTTTTTGTGTCTTCTTCATGTTTACATCATGTTTGTTTTCATTTCTTCATCATCTTTATGTTCCATCATACCATGTGTGTTCATCATGTATGCTTCATGTTTTTCAACATGTATGTTTTTCTATGTTGTCTTGATGCATTTCATACAAGTGCGTTCCTTTGTGCTTATGTTGGTTTTCCATGGGATCTTGGATCCTGGGGGATTACACGCTCCCCATAGATCCTTAATCATCTCTCTTCAACATTTGGGTAATTAGATCCCTCTTGACATAGATTTTCTTCTTTAGTGTGAGTTTGAGCGTAAGTTCATACTTTCACTAAAGTTGGGGCTAAATGTAGCATAAAAAAATGTCACCCTTGACAATTTCACACTATGTTTTCGTCCCCTTAAATCATTGAGTCTAATTAGATCCCTAATTTCCTAAATTATGCATTCTATAGCCCATTTGTACCACTTTCTAAGAAATTTCAAGTATTGAACAAATACATTTAATTGATATTTTTCCCTTGACACTTAATGTCCTGGAAAATAGGGCTATGACCCATTCACCCTAGGGTGTATGGGTCCCCCTATTTTCTTGGGACCAATTTTGGATATATTGGTGTTGGCATTTTAACATTCAAAATTCAACTTGTAAATGTTAGCTATCGAGATTTAATCTTTGGTAAATTAGAGAAATGCCTATAAATATCTAGTTATTGCATCATTTGAAATCAATCTAGAAAACTATTGAAAAAATTATGATCAAGGGCACTATCAAGCAAGTCAAAAGAAACTTTTTAGAGCTTTAATGCAACAATTAAAGATCCTAACATCATGTGAGTTCATGTGTTTATTTTATCATTGTTTGTGAAGGCTAACCCTTGTAGTAGGTCTTCAAGCAATTCAAAAAATTAGGCAAGCAAGATCCAAGACCTTAAGGTGATGTGTATGACTTCAGTCCATCAAGAAAGCGATTGAAGGGTGGTGAGTTGCAACACTTTGTCATTTCATCAAATTTTCCTATCTTTTATCCATTTTTATCATTGAAATTTCCATTGTGGAAGCAAAAACACTAGCACAAGGTTTGACTAAGGTAAGGCCCTAAATGGCACAACCCTTTCCTTCTCTTTAAATGTGCAGGTTTTAGGCTTGAAGAGGATTATAGGAAGTTTGAAGGTAAATTATTCATTATTGCATTTGAAGCCCTACATCTTTTCAACTCATAGAAACTCACCCGTACAATTATCCGACAATGTTCTGAGAAATTTGCAAGTGAAAATGAAGATCTTAGATTTGCCACTAGAGGACCTTAAAAACGAAGCAAGAAAGGTGTACAAGGACTCATATTCCCTAGGGTGCCTATTTCCTCCTATAGTAGTTGAAACCAACTTTTTTGGGTAGGTACACAGTCCTATGCACTTCCCAGATCTGCCTACAAACTATTGTTTCAATTTGTACATTGTTAAATTCTTGCAATTTTGATATTAGGGCACATAATCTAATTAGGTTAATCAAGGACAATAATTTCCAATCCATTCCAATCCCCAAATTAATGGAGATCTAGGTCTAATTGGCTCACCTTTATGGTTGAAAGTCAATATATACACCTTGTTGATCTCCATCTCAATGAAACCCTAGGAAAAGGCCTTGAATCCGATTGTTCTAAGCACTTAGGACTTAGGATCACCTTTTTCTATGTTTTAGACATAAAATTTAAGTTGATGCCAAGTGTACACCAAGACAATTCTCAGTTGGAGAAAAAATTCTTTTGAGGGTCAAACCTAAGAAAAGTTCCATAAAGTTTGGAAAATCATCCAAACTAGCCCCTAGATTTGTGGGTCCCTTCGAAGTTTTGGAAGTAATTAAACCGATTGCCTACAAAATCACTCTATCTATAGCTCTTTACCAAATGCATAAAATTTTTCATGTCTCACATTTAAAGAAGTATATAACAGGTTATAATTATATACTTGACTGGAATGCACTACAAGTACATTATCCAAGAGTAGTGATGATCAAGCCTCTCAAGGTGCTCGAAGTACGCAAGCTCTGCTTGTGTAATAAAGATGTTACTTAATGAAAGGTATAGTGGGACCAATATGTCCAGGAAGGTGCCACTTGGAATATTACAATAAACTTTATCAAAAGTGTCCTCATTTATTTATTGCTTTTCAATAGTTAAGAGAAAAATTGTTTTATTATCTTATTATGATACACTGAATCATCGGGGACGATGATCCTTATGGGGGGAGATATGTCACACCCAAAATTTTAACTTGTAATTAATTTTTAACTTTTACGTTAAATATGTGTTTTGACATGAACATATGATTTTATTTTAGTTAATGACTAGATAAAATTAAAATGCAATATAAATGTTTCGTTAAAGGATCAAATAATAGTAATGATTGTTACTTTTGATTAATGAATATGATATCATGGTTAGTAATGGACTAACCATTTTTATGACCTTCTAAGTTGAATACAAGAGAAAATTTTACCCTCCTAGAAGGAGAGGGAGAGTATTATCAGAGAGAAGAGTATAGATATTGGTAAACAAATGGGTAAATGCCATTTTGAGTTGGTCACACACCCATGTAGGTTTTGTGTGAAAGATCGAGTAAGTTGTCAAGTTCAACCTTGTGTTTTCATTGAGTTAATATTTGTATGGTATGGTCATATGGTTAGGTTGTGATCATATTCAATCCTTGATTTAGTCTTTTGCAATAGTCAAGAGAAGATACTATCATATCTAATTGTCTTTATGATTTACCTATTATTTTAAAGGTTCATTTAATTACTATTTAAATAAATTCAATATATATAAATGAGTATATATATATATATATTAATGATAATGACCTGCACTATGGGAGGTCACAACTATTAAAGGCAGTTAACTGGCCTTAAGTGCAAGTTAATGATAAATGGAATAAAAGCTAACTGAATTAAATCCTTTATTCCTCACGAGGGGGCTTAATGTCACCACCGATGGTTATATACCTAGCATGATGAGAGAGTTTAATGCTTCTTGATGGCATGATAAAGGAGATAAGGGGTCGTATATGATTAAGAAGAGTATTTTATTTGTTTTGGAATATACAAAACAACTGCTAAGGAAAAAAATAGTAGAGGAGTATGCATTAAGGAGAATTTTTTTGATGAATAGGCAACTATCTATATTAATTAAATATAAAGATACATATTCACAAAAAAGGATGGTTAGTAAAAAGGCACATCTCGAGAGTCATATGGGAAACACCCAGAAAAACCAAAAGATTATATGGGCCAAACCCAAAATTCCAAGATTACAAAACAATTAAAAAGGACATTAAGCAGCTAGAGCAATGCCAACAGAGCTAGGAGGGTCTCTGTCATCCATATTCTTCCCCCATACATTAGCGGGGTCTGGAGTGATGTCAAGAGGAGGACCCCAACCATCATCAACATATTTTTTTTCTTTATCTTCTTTCTCACACTGGGGAAAAATTGCAAGCACTAGACGCAAATTGTTTTTACTGATAGCTAGCCAACCAGAGCCAAAAGCAGGAGGCTCATCAGAGGGCCACTCAAAACTGCTACTACCGCTCCTTGAAGCACCACTAGAAGGCCACCGCTAGCTAGCCCACAACAGAGGGGAATGGTTTTGCTGAGGAGTGCGAGAATCCCGTCAAAATAGAGATTGGGAGTGGGGATGCGTAGAGCCACTCCGTTATCAGCCCCTCGAGGGCGACTGACTATAGAAAGAGGTGGGCGAAGCAGGGACCTGAGCAATAGTACAAGGGGAATTACCCCAGTGATCAAGAAGAACCTGAAGGTGAGCAACTTCAAGTGCAACTTTGTTAGCTTGCATGTGGACCTGTAGAAGCACATTAGAACAAATAATAGCTTTAGCATACAAAGATACATGAATATCCATTTGAGTATGTGAAAAAATGCAAGCATTTCTATCTTTCCAAATATTGAAGAGAATTTCCACCTTGAAAGTGTGCCAAAGCTGGGTGAATTTAGTAGGAAATCTGGGAGAATCTCCTAGCAACACCATATTCCAGGAGAAAGGCTCTGGCCTAAAGGGCCAAAAAAAGTCATGAATCCAAGTCCAAAGTTGTTGGGCTCTGGGAAAAAACCAGAAAAGATGCTTAAAACTATCAGCTTGCCCACAAAAAGGGAAACAAGGGTCTTGGACCCCTAGGTGAACAAGTCGAGAACCCACAAGAAAGCCTTGAAAAAAAATGCACCAAGTAAAGTGGGAAAGTTTTGGCTCAACACTTGCAGACCAAGTGGCAACAAATATTTTACACCAAACATGAGCGGGAGATTGAAGAAGCCACCTCTGGTTCAAACTCTGAATCATAGGAAAGTGTGGTGAAAGCTACCTATAACCAAGCCGAGGCTTGTAGTTCCTGAAAGGGGTGCCTGGATACCACTTCCAGTCTTTCCACCAAGGTTTGGTCCCCCAAATTCCAACCTTATGAAGCATTTTTGCAGGAATAGCATTCACTAGACCATAATAAGTAGCATGGTCCTAGTTATGAAGCCTGAACTAGGCACAAAAAACTTCCCACGACATAATACACATGGTGGGTCTATGAAATATCTGTTGCAGGGTCTGGATACCCTTCTTGTGAAATCTAAATGCCTTTAGCGAAGGTGACTTAGCCAATGGTTGACCATTACAAGTAAAAGGAGGCGACCACCAAATATTTTTCTAGTTGAAAGAGAGCCCATATCAAAAATCAGAGCCAACCCAACAGAGCCAGGGTTTGATAGCCTCCCAGGATCGCCATATACTTTTGGCCACAAATGTCCCAATAATATGGACTAGTTCTTCCATGACCGAAAGGGTTTGAAAGCCAATCCCCTTCCAAGCAGGTCTATGGACATGGAAGCCAGATTGAATACCATGCCTGAGAAGAATTTTCCAGGCCTCATCCCCAGTAAGGGCATGAATAATCCATTTAACACACAAAGCAGTCCCTTGCCGTTGAGTGGAGAGAAACCCAAGTCCTTCCAACTCTCTGGGAAGGAAACAAAATTCCCAGGCCACACAGTGAAACCCTCTATGAGACTTGGAGGAGGCCCAAAGAAAATCTCTACGAAATTTCTCAAGCTTACCATAGGGAGCTTTGGAAGGGGCCCAACAAGAAGAGTAGTAGACATGGGTGGTTGCCAGAACTTTGGAACACACCTGAAATTTCCCTACCAAAGAGAGGGGCTTGGTAATCCAATAAGAAAGCTTTTGCTTGACCCTAGAGAGCACAAATTTCCAAAGTTCAGATGGGGATGCCTGAAAAGAAAAAGGAATTCCCAAAAATATTTTTTTTTTTATCTTGGCCCAATCCACTTCCAACCATATTGCTGCAACTAAGGAGGAGAAGGAAAGATAGACTGTTGGTAGCACAAAGTTTTGTGCCATTGAATGGCAGAACCAGAAGCAAGATAGAAGGTATTAAGGCACTCAAGGGCCACAACAATGGAATCTTCTTCTTCCAGAAGAGTGAGGAATGAGTCATTTGCAAAATGGCCATTAACCAGCCGAGCCTGAGAGTTGGGAAAAGAGATGCCCTTGACACACTGCTGGGAAAGTGCATTAACCAGGAGGTAGCCAAAACCCTCAGCAACAAGCACATATAAAGAGGGGGAAAGTGAGAACCCTTTCCGAATGGAATGAAAGAGTCCAAAGGCAGAGGATTGATGACCATTGATGGTGATGCAAGCTAAGGCATCCACAAAGAGCATTCAAACTGATTGAATGAAGTTGGGCCCAAAACCTAAAGCTTGTAGCATAACAAGAATAAAAGGGCATTCAATGCGGTCATAGGCCTTGGAAAAGTCAATTTTAATGAGCATAAATTTTTGGTTTGAACGTCTAGCCGATTCCATTCCTTCCCAAACAACAATAATATTATCTAGAATAAACTTTGATTTGATAAACCCAGTTTACTCTAGGTGCACAATCTGAGGTAGAAGATGGCAGATCTTTAGAGCCAAAGCCTTGGCGATAATCTTGTAGGAGACATTGAGAAGTGTGATAGGTCTCCAGTTGCAAATGTCTTCCGAGTCACCAAACTTAGGTATGAATTTTATATTGCCTTTGTTAATTAAGTTACCTAGAAAATTATCATGAAAGGCCTCTAAGTAAACATGATGCAAATCATGCCCAATACAATCCCATAGGGCCTTATAGAATTCGCAAGGGAACCCATGAACCCCCAGGGATTTTTCATCAGCCATGGAATGGACAACCTCTTTGAGATCATCAACTGTTAACAGTTGATCACAATTTTTTTTTTCTGAGGTGAAGAAAGCTTATTTGGCACCACAGCAAGGCAATCCTTAAGGGCTTGCTATTGCACAGGCGTTAGTTCTTGTGCAGTGATGACTTGTTCATAATGATGCACAAAGGCTTGGAGAGTGTCAGGAAGCTCAGAAAGCACCTGAATGCCATATTTAATTTTTTTAATTTTTGGGGATGAGTGCCTGGCATGCATAGCCAAAAAAACTCTTTGGAGGCATGATCACCAACTTTTAACCAATGTAACTAGGCTTTGATTTGTGCACCTCTAGTAGCATAGCTATCTGCAACTTGTTTTTGGTGCCTTAATTCTGCCAACCTGACCTACAATGAAGGAGAAAAAGGGCTGGCCGCCAAAGCCTCAATAGTTGAGCAGAGGTAAGCGGTGGTAGTCTCATAAGACCACTGGTGAAAGATAGCCAGTTGGTTCCCATAAATGCACAAAAATCTAGCCGTGTGAGTGATATCATCATTCCACCAATTAATACAACCTATATGATGAGTTGTCCTACACTCCAAATTCTAGACTCTGCGAATATGGGCTAGGGTAGGCTTGTGGCAGAGTAAAGATATGTTTAGAAAAAAATGGGTTTTACACGTGCGAGGCTGTCGAGTCTCCCATTCAATGTGAAAAGAAATGGGGAAGTGGTTTGACAAGGTCACATCCACTAATGGCTTAACTAGGAGAGTAGAGCTGTCAAAAGAGAAAAAACATTGAGCCGAGATCATGGCACGATCAAGGCGCTTAAATATTCTATCAAAATTGACTCTATAATTACACCAAGTGTGCCAGAGAGAATGAGAATGGTGGCGACCAATATTGGGATAAAAAAGCCCCAATTTATTGTGAATGTAAAACTATGCCTCCCTTTCACCAGCTGCTCATCTGAATGGCACGGTTCCATCTTTGTCATACACCATCTCTACCATATTGAAATCCCCACATAGTAACCAGGTAGCAACTGGCAATGAATCAACAATCCAACGCCAGAGCAAAGAGCGTTCCACAACATCATTAGAAGCATATACATTAATAATCCAAAAGGAATGATTATCAATTTTGAGAAGGATCCAGATGAGTTGATGAGTGGGATCAGACCCGTGGTCAACCACACAAGGGTGCCACCATAGGGAAAAAAGGGTGATAGCTCCACCACGCGCAACATCATGAGCAATACAAATTTTTTTACTGACTGGCCAAATAGAACAACAAGCCACATCAAACAAAAAACTACAAATTTTAACTTCTTGGAGACAAAGCACTTCAATACCAAAATACTTACACAAGGTATCCTTGACAAAATACTTCCTGGAGAGGTTTTTCAGACCTTAAACATTCCATGAGAGGAAATTCATGAATGGAACTCCTCCATATTTTTGAAACCCGATTCCTCTTCATTCAAAGAAGAGAAACAATTCTACAAAACTTCTAGCAAAACTGACCCAATCAGAATGGAAGGAGAGGAAAACCTCCGCTTTTCATGAACATATTCCCCTTCTTCCCTAGGAGAAGGGATGTGAGACCTCCTTTGAGTACCCATCACGGGAGAAGAAACATTCGGCTGAGTTAACATGACAACAGTAGGTTGAGGTGTAGCCTTTGGCCTAGGCTGCTGTGGAACATAATCAGTTCCAACAGGAGCTTCCTTCCCCTTCAAAGAAGGGTTTGAAACATCTTTCAATAGTTCAAAAGTCTTGGGGGCCGACCCAAAACTAGTGGACTTATTCTTGCGGTTCGTAACCATAGTCCATTTCGCATCAGGTTTGGCAGTAGAGGCATCTGCCGAACGAGGATTTTCAACATCTCATGGTGGAGAAGGTGTACGAGGCACTGCCAAAGGGAAATCCTTAATCTTGTGGTCTGTAGACTGACACCTATAACACGTGTTGGGAATATTAAAATATGTGACCTTCTGGGTATGCTGAAGAGCTCCAATTTTGATATCAATGGAGTCTTTCAAATATTTGGAAAGGTCCACTTCCACACAAACCCTCTTCTGGGGTCAGGCTTGAAAGAACCTATCTGGCTCAATGCAAATAACCCTCCCCAGTGAGGAAGCTATATGATTCAAGAAAGGCACACAAGGAAAGGGTAAACCAGGAAATTCAATCTAGACCAGGACCCACAACTTGGTGTCATCCGAGACAGCAAAGTCCCGCGTCCAAGCTTGGAAAACTAACAAAGAAGACCAGATATACCAGGGATCATAGGCTCAGATAGCCTGCACATGATTGAATTCTGCAAAGCGGAACAAAAAGAAACCCTTGGTTAAGTTTTGGACCATGTCAAGGTGGACCCCATGAGGGACCCAAACCTTGCTGGCCCATTCTTTAAGCACACTTTCAGGGGGAGTTCTCCCGTAAAAATACTTGACAAGGGTGTGTTGCTCAAGCCATTGCCAAGCAATATCAAAATATGGTAAAGGAAAAACCACATCAGCTGGTGAATTAGAACACTTACCTCGTGAAAGACTTTCAGAACAAATTTTTGGGGACGTTTGTTCGAAGGAGGAGCCATTGAGCATAATCATTGAACCGCTAACACTAGCATGAACTGTTGGGTTAGAGCTAGTTGAACACATACTAAAACAAAAAACCACAGTAAATACATCCATACACACAAGAAAAGAGGGGTTTCTTGCGTAGGATGCGCAGTATGATGCAAGAGGGGCCAAGGGTGACCATAGAAAACACAAAACCCTAGCAGAGCTCATACACCTTCCAAAAATTATTAAGGATATTTTTCATTTGTGAAAAGAATGAGAGTAGAGCTTGCGATGGGAAGGGAAGTATCTTGGTTGTGAAAAGGAGTTGGTATTTGTGAAGAGAAGACATGGAACAATCAATGGCTTTGGAGAGGAGAATTTCTATATTGACAGAATAAAGTATACGATATAGAGAGACAAATATTCATTATTATTTTGAAAAGAGTACATTATTATTTGTAGCTGTGAGCAAGGCGTGGAATATTGTAGGTTGGAAGGAGCTTGAAGACGAGCTTAGAGGATTTGAAAGTGCAAAAGAAAAATAATATTACAAGCATGATTTCAAATACTATTTTTATTTTATTCTTGGTAAAATAAAGATGAAGTTTCAGATTTAAAAAGATATTAAAAGTTTATATATTAAATATAAGTGAAAGAATAGTCTAAATATATATACCTACGAATGAAACCTTTTAAATATTTTATTTTATTCTGTGCAAGACATCAAAGATAGTATGATTAAAAATAAGAGTTTTTATTACCTTGTTGATGTAATCTGAATAGAAATATTCTAATTCACTCATGAAAATAAATAGCATATATATATATATATGTATAAGAGCATGCAAGGATTATTCTTAATACATTTACAAATTTGTATAATAAGCTTGAAGCTTAAACTGGTTATTTTTTTTGTAAGTAATCAAATTATTATGTAGAGTTATTAAAATGGCTTAGAGTCTGTAAAAATGTATTTATTCTTTCATAAAGAAAGAAATAATATGATGTATATATATTAGAATTTTAAAATGTGTTCTTGAATGAAGATGAAGGAGAAAACATAGAAAAATCAGAAATATTTATGAAGTTATTTTGATATTAGTGAATAAAACTCTTATTTACCTGTGTTTCGAGTAGATAAGATCTCAAGTGATAGATAAAGAGTCATGATCAGTGTCATTATCTAAATGTACTATAAATTGTAAAAGAGTTATAAAAGTATTTTATTTGAAAAATAGGAGAGTATTAGACTCTTGAAATAATTACAAAAACATATATGAACACATTGTAGTAGCCAAGATCTGAAAATTGCAAGTACACAATACCGATGTTCATTGTCAAGAGTATTTTTCTATAACCTTAGTCATATATAATGATATACATGATTGATCTTAAATCCTTGTGAAATTTAGATAAGCAATCAAACAAGTCAATTGAGTGTTAAACTATAGGAGAAATATTGTTTCCAAGTTGAGTTAGAGGTGTGTGAACTCACGATTACATTTCTTATGGAAGTATTTATTTTGTTAAAGACTTTGGCCAAAGTAATGTACAAAAGTCTCTTCTTGCATTTGGTCAGTTCACAGTGTTTTAGATTTCATAATCTAGTCAGATTGGTCATACTTAGAGGATTGTCTAAATTTGTATGGTCAATTGGGTTATGTAGGACACAACACTAGAACTTAGATGACATAAATTTGTTGGTTTCCTTTTTCTATAATCTTCATGAAGGGTAGAGCCACTTCTAGATGGAAGGTGTGTAGAGGACCTTTTGTTTGTGGTTGGAGGTAAAGCATTTAGGTGATGCTCTCCCTCTTGTACACGAATTCGTCGAGACTTGTGACATATATGTAGAATTCTAAATATGGAAAAATTTATAGCACTTATGGTGTATTATAAACATGTTTGTTTTAGATGCAATTCATTTATGTAATGATAAAGAGAAGAATATCATAATTTTCCTTATTGAAATTGTTGCATTTCAAATAAAAATGATTATAGTTTCCACTTATTTATTGTTTATGTAAAATGTAAGTTATATGAAAGCTGAAAAAATTACTATCGATTTTCTTAGCTTGTGTTTATTTACTTCTTGTTAATTCACTAAGTAAATCCAGTTTTAAAAGTTGAGTACATTATAGATTTAAATAAAAATAAATGCTAACTGTAGATTATTTCATATTTCAAACATAATATCAAAAATAGAAAAAATTCCACAAAATTCTAAAATGAATTAATATGATTTTTGTTACCCTAAGTATATATCATCGTGCTTATATGTTGTGTATAATGCAATATACATATATAATATATCATCTAAAAACTTTTGAGTATACCTCATGTCTAGTCCTATATATAATCTCTATTGAGGTGATGTGTGTTGTGTATACATCATATACATGTATATTTGTTGGGTATACTTCTACAACTATGTATATTACAATTTTTTTTTTATGTATATATTACAAAATATTTCAAACCTGACATGTATACATCTTGCTCACATATTCTACAAACTTGTGAACATATGCCCTATGATTGTGTATACATTCTCAATATTTTCTCATGTAGCAGTATGGTCGTTTGTATAGTATGAACTATATGGCTATATTGATTTTGTATGTTTGCATGAAATTTTATACAACAAAAATTTAAATCTTTCTCCAAAAATACAAAACATATTTTGTGAGAAAAATGATAAGTATTATATGTCAAAATTCATTTCTTAGTTACTTAGGATGCAACCATGCACTCCATTTTTCTCTCAAATACAACTATTAAAAGTTGATCCTTGAAACCACTTAAATTCATTCTAGAACCAATTACTCAAAAACCACCATAATGGACAAGCACACAAAATGAAGTTAGATAAGGTAAAATATCCTTACTAGAGTTTCCATAATATAAATCCAATTATTTCAAATGCAAAGTAGAAACAAAGAAGAATGCAAGTTCCTATTCAAACCAAAACTAAACGTTAGATAAAGCTCAATAAAATAGTGCAAAGTAAACACAATAACAACAAAAATAAATTTAAATGTTACCAAAGGACTCAATTATTGAATGATTTTATCTAATGATAATTGGTATGTGGATGCTCCTTTACGTGAATATTACCTAATTTGATAGAATACACTTAGCTCAAAGTTGATGGATGATTGAAATGGATAAGAGAGTATGGAATTATAGAATTTTGGAAGAGGAAATGGATGGTTGAGATCTAATGGTGAGATCAACGGTGGAGGATGATTGAGAGGATTTCCATAGGATCAAGGAGGGAATGGAGGGTTGAGGTGGAGGTTACTAGAATGTGAAGGGCTAGGATGCATTTACTAAATTTGGAAAGTAGTTGAAACCATGAAAAACATAAGGGACATTTGCACCTAGTAGTCCTTTATTCTTTGGTTTGGTGGAGATAATATTGGAACCATAAGAATGAGTGTTCTTAGGCATCCTTTATTCTTTGGATAGGTTGATGAAATATAGATATAATTAAATAATAATAATAATTTGTTTTACCCATGTGTGAGGTGGAAAATAGATGTAAATGCTAATAATTTATTCATTTGTTATGAAGTGAGATAGAAAAGGAGATTAATTAAAAAAATAGATTTTTTAATTAAGTGAAGGACATTAGGTGAAGGGGATTTTTCTAGGTAACACATTTAGTCAATTAGGACAAGTTACACTAGAGAGATATTTAGGTGTCTACATATACTATCCAAACTTATTAGAATGGAACCATTGGAAATTCATTTTATTATTGTCTCCCCCATCATTTCTGCCTCTTCCTATTCCTCTTCTTTTGAAGTTCCTCCTTCTTCCTTTGGAATTATTACCCATTCCTCTAAAATTTTGAGATTCACCTTGTATTCATTTTTATGGCTATGGTTGCCTTTATTATGATTCTTGAAGAATGTACTTATTTTTCCTCTTGTATTTTCTTTATAGGAAAATGATTTCTCTAATCTTTCATCATTAATTTTAATTGTTTCTTCATCAATTAACAAAATTCCACCCAGTTCATGTGTTTTCATAGTTGTGAGGTCCTTATAAATCTCATGTGTAGAGACCACATAATCAAATTTAGGAATAATCCTTAAGATTTTCTTAATGACATTATTGTCATATATATATTTCCCTAAAAATTTCATTTTCTTTACTATACCTTCTACCTTTTTTAGGAAATCATTCATAGATTCACTAGTGGTCATATTTATATTTTCAAAAAACTTTCCTCATTGTCTATGATTTTGTTTGTACATATTGATATACATTTTTTATTATTTTCCATGCTTTCTTAGAATGAATAGCACCACTTATCCTAGGAAAAATTGGTTGATTAATTGCACCTTGAATTAGAAGTAGGGCTCGATAATATTTCTTTACATTTTCTTTATACTCAATTCTTTGCCGATCATTCAATGCATTACACATTTATATCTACTAAGCACCAATAACAATGATGAAAAAGTAGATCTAAAGCAAGTGGCCTCTACTCTTGGGGTAGTTCTACATACCTTTGTACAATTTCCCATAAATATTTATATTTGAGCTTGGTTTGCATTCTAGTACACCAATAAATAAAATTTCTCCCTCAAAGATGAGAATTAGCATACCAAACATTATATTTCCTTCCATATTTACCATAAAAAGGAAAAAATTATGCATAATGACCGAAAAATTCAACACAATTTTTGGGGAGATATTTATAAATTGATACTCCCCTTGTCCCTTCAAATGTGATTCACACAAAATTATTTTTATGTTATTTTATTTTACTGAACAAGTGTTAGTTTCTACTAATAATACACTTAAAAAATATTTATTTATTACTTTAAAGAAAAGAGTATTTTTTAAGAGGGTTAAAGTGATAACCCCTCTAGAGAAAATTCCAATGTCTAGATATCACTAATAATTAGTCTTTTAATGCACCATTTTCTTATATAGTCATAACTATTTGAACCTTTTTTTAAATAAGAAAATATTTTCACATGGGATTTTAAAGAATAAAGTTTTAAGCTCTTCAAAACGTAACCTTTTTAAAAGATGACAAGTTTATAAAATAGAAAGTCAGAGATTTGAAAAGCTAAATATTTTAAAAGAGCATAAAATTTCACATGGAATTTAAAAGAAAAAAAAATTCACACACAACCTTCTCTTTCCATGGACTACATGCCTTTTATTTTCATAGATGATGATGCAAATGGAGAGGGTTGTTGCCAATGTAGCTACAATTTAGAGATGAAAATAATAAAATAGCCATTAAACTTGGGAAATCACATAACAAGCTATAATTTAACTTGGACATCAACTACAAAAATTCCAACTTCAATATAAATGTCAATGGCAACCCTTTCCCCTTCGTTGCCTCTTAATCATCTATGCCTCATAGATATCTTTGTTGGAATCCTCCATTGCAAATAAAATTTATTCATGAACTACCATAAACACTGACACTTTCAATCAAAGGATTTTTCACCTTGCATTCACTCACAATTAACACCAACCTCACAACCTTAACAACTAAAGGAAATCAAGATCTCTCATTTAGATTACTAAATTTAATACCAAATGAAGGTAAATAAGATAACAACACTAATTTTCTAATCACAAAACAACCAAGCTGTCTTGATAGAAGACAAGGAAGGGGATCTATTATATATATTTTCAGATTATAGGTGATCATTATGGAGAAAAACCATATTCATGAATATCACAACTACAATATTAATTACTGTAATGGCATAAATTTGCACACAGGAAAATTTCCCAGTAATTTACCCTTACCTTAGCCTTCCAAGTTCGATGATGCAAAAGACCACCGACTTCATCCTTTATTTTCCCACATGTCCCTATCATTTTATGTTAGTGGAGGAATATTTTTTAGGGACACACGTGCACTACGTAGACGTCCGCATGCCGCACTGCCATCTTGACAGATTCCTACCTCTCGAATATGCAGAAACGTTATGTTTCTTGATTTCTTAAAAAGGTAACGTCTCTTGCCAACTCTTGACCACCAAAAAATGACTCTTTGCCTCCATTTTACCCATTCAAACTTCATTCTTTCACTCTCTTACACTCTCTATTCACTTCTTTCATTCTCAAGCTTAATCTATCTCATTCTAACACTTCTTGATGGTTCTTGCTTCACTCTCATTCTATCTTGCTACTGCCGGATTTCTACTTGGTCTCTATAGTGTCTTCTTGCTTCAACACCATCATCGTTGTAGGTTTACAAAGTTCTATCTCCTCAGTGTGGTGGTTCCATTTTCCTCCTTCCTCTATTGGCCTTGAGTGCTTATAGCAGGGAAGGTAACATTGTGTCTTTTCATTTACTTGCATCTATCATCTTGTAGAGTAGCATTCAGGTTGTCATTGCTCTATACTTTGTTGTGTCATTTCCATTCTTTCCTTTATCACGTTTTCTCCATATCGTTGCATATATATCTATTTGTTGAGGTGGGAATGCCAAAGCATGGGTATGACTAAGGAAAACCTCAAAACATAGCCCAACACTTTTCCTATTTATGTGCGTGTAGGTGAAGGTTCGTTCATTTGGAGCTATAGATGGAGAATTGGACCATGTGTGAGTTCTCTCTCTCTCTCTCTCTCTCTCTCTCTCTTTCTTCATTATTTCATCATTAGAATAGCTTTATAAGTATTCTTCTTCTTGTATTGCTTATTTTTCCATTTTCCTATCAAATTGTTAAATTGTAAACCTCTAATATCTGGGTCATAAGTTGACCTTGTGCATCTTTGTCCTTCATTTGACCCTTTGTCCATACAGGATGCCAGTGCATCCCTGAGACTCTTGCATGGTGTACTAAAGTCTAGTTCCCATGATGCCGTCCTTAGGTAGAGAGCTCATTGAGTCATAGCCCGAGACCCTTGCAGTCTCCTCACCTGGTTTCCAAAAGCACTTGTCATCAGTAGAAGGGAAACAAAGTTCTATTTTCCCTTCCTTTTTAGTAATGTTCTTTCCTTTTTAGTTTGTTATTCCATCTGAGGTAGTTTATGGAAATTCATTCCTTGAGGCTCTCCTATGACCTAGAGCCTTGGGGGTGAAAAATCCCCCTTCTCTACATTTTTGGTGAACCTGACGTGAAAGTCTTGTTTTTGTTTCTTTGTGTCAAAGATCTTCCTCTCCTGTCTCGGGTGTATTAGAGATTCATGTGTTGTGAAGCTTTATGATATTTACAAATCAATATATAACCTTCAGACATGTGGTTAAAAGGAGCCTACAACATATAGAGATGGATTCCAAGAAGGCCACTATGGGTCAAACTCATCTTACCTTTGAGGAAGTAGTTTTGGGAATTCCTACTAGTTTCTCCAACGTATTTGGGGAAGTAAATACACATGTTCCTACCCCTCCCGCTTCTCCTTCCACTTTTTCTATGGATAAAGATGATGCTATTGAGGTCCCCATAGAGAAACTTCTTTCCCTAGACAGAGGACTCAAGGAGTTCAAGAAGTATCTAGAGAAAGAAAGGACTATGGATAAAGTCACTAAGGTGTTAAAAAATTGAGAGCTATGTTGGACAAGGAGCATATAGGTCTATAATTTCTCCAGGGCCTTGTGGACATTGTGGAAACTCATTTCCCGATCTACAATCCTAACTTGGTCGTAGCCTGAGACCTTTGATTTCAAGACTGTTGAGAGACAACTAGAAGTCTCGATGCCTAGGGTATTGGTATGCATGGCCGGGAATGGAAATTCTATTAACACCACCTTTGGAGTCCTAGGCCTCAGTTGAACTCCATCATTAAAGTAAATAAGGTACCCTTGGGTTTCAACTCCGTGAGTCCTAATGTTCCTAGTGGTAATTTTTGAGCCCATGTTGGTCTCAGTGGTGGCCCATCTCTGCTGGTATGCGAGTTGGTGGTTCTACTGGTTTTGGTGGAGGTTCCACTGGTCACATTTCATCCTCTGACCCTTTCCTAAATGTCTTATTGCAGAACATGGGTCAGATGCAAATCTAGTTAGTGAACCTATCCAATTGTGCCTCTCAACCTATTTTCCAACCTTTCTTTTGTCATAGTCCTCTATCTATTACCATTCTAAACACTCCTATCCCTCAAGGGATGGAGATTCCAAAATTTGAAAATTATGGTGGTCATGGAGATCCTCAAACATATGTTTTAGTATTTAATGCTATGTGCATTGATTTCTTCCATCATGATGCTTTAATGGATAAGCTCTTTTCGAGATACCTTAAGGACACTACCCTTGAGTGGTACTATTCCTTATCAGATAACTCTATATTTTTGTTTGGTTAGTTAGTAAACTAGTTCTTGAGGTAGTTCCAAGCTAACATCAGAATGAAGATTACCTTTTTGGATCTCATATAATGCAAGCAAGGGGACCAAAAAATGTTTTATCACTCGATATCAAGTGCTATTTTCACAAATATCTTATCCTTTACTAGACTCAGATGTTCAAAAGGTATTCATCGAGAACTTACAAAAAAATTGGAAAGAAAAGCTTTCCTTGATGAATTATCCTTCCTTTGCATGTATTTGTGTGCAACACTATGTAAATATCAATAGATGGTTGCATAGTGTGGGGGCTCATCCTCATGTTCTCGTCTTGATAATTGGTCTATAGTGTTGGTTTTTACAAGGGCCTCTAAGTCTAAAGAGAAGAGCCTAGAATGCAATAGGAATTTTATAAAACTATCTGAGTCTTATATCAGTGTTTTGAAAAAGTTGTTAAAAGATAAAGTTCTGACATTGCCAGAACTACAAACTTTGATAGAGCCATATCCTAAATGGTGCGAACAACAAAAAATATTTCAATTCCATTGAGTGCATAGACATGACACCGAGTGATGTGTGCATCTGTGTCACGAGATTCAAGACCACATTGATGATGGGACTATCCATCTCGATGGGAAGAAGCAAAATTTTAATAAATTTGTGGCCAAGGCTAACAATGAGTTGCAAATTTACAATAATCCGTTTCCCTCTCACTCTGCCAATTTAGTAACACCATCTTCTACATCTTCTAAGCTAGTTCCATCCAAGTACATGAACATGGTGTCATTCATGCATATCCCTCCTCTCAAAAATGCGAGTGCAATGCCTGATATAAATTTTACCTCGCATGATGTGCCTCTAAATAAGGAGCCTTCCCTGCTATACATTCCTACCCAGATTAATAGAAACATTGTAATTGGCATCTTGGTTGATCCAACAAGTCAGGTACATTTGATAGTGGAGGAAGCCCAATTCATAAAAAAATTAGATAAGGAGAGATATGAAGAGTCGCATACCACTCTCTGTACCCATGATTGACTCTCTATTGTCCCTATGGGTGTTGTTTCTTTATCAGTCTTGGTAGGATCCAAGGCTGTTGATGTGTCATTTGTTGTGATCCTAGAGTCTGAACTACTCATAGTTAGGATAGGTATTCTATGGTTAGCCTCTGTGAATGGTGTTGCCTCTGTAATCCATAAATGCTTAAAGCTCCCCCATGAAGGCACCATGCATGTGGTACATGATATTAGCTATAAAATACTAGTGTCAGGTGGGGGCTTCTCATTGGATCACTCCTAGCCTACCACAATCAAACCTCTCCCTCTTAGGGGAGATTTGTTATAGATAAGGCTTATGTTAAATATAATACTAGGGGCTCAGTTCCGAAGGCTATCTATCTGGTGTATCCTTATGTTATTTCTGTAAAAGCCTCTATGGTAGTGCACCAACAAGCTACCTCTTCTGCCCCACCAAAGGGAAAGGGGAAGCTTTCTCATAATTTAGAGCCTTCTCCTTCTATGTCTATGGTTCCATATGCTTCTACTTCTCATCCTTCTATGGCATGTTTGACTTCCACTCTTGTGCCTTGCATGGGAAGTGCGATGGTGCCCACATGGAAAAAAGTGAAGCGTCAAGTTTTTGAGCTTCTTGTGCTACCCACAGTTTCCCAACCCCCTATCTATGGTAAGGGGAAGTCTTCCCATGGGGTTGCTGCAACTTCTCGACCTCTTCGGCCTCCTACTATTCCTCCACCTTCCCTTAGGGTAGAGAATGGTAAGAGGACCGCCACCGAGGTGTCTGTGCCTACTTATCCTCCTATGATTGTCTCTGCTTCTATGCTTCCTCCTTCTCCTACCCAAGAGACCATCCTTCCACTAGAAATGGTTGTGAAGGATACTCCTGTGGCTAAGCAACAACCTCCAGTCCCTTCTCAAGCCGCGTCTTCTAGTGCTCACAATCGACATAACCAACTTGCGCATTAGTGAAAGCATAGGTGGAGTCTCTGGTCATAGAGCATGTCACCTTACAGAAGATGGAGGGGGATCCAATAGTGTTTGTCTCTACATCCTCTGTTGTTGTTCTAATTTATTTTGATATTTCTACCTTAGTTACCATCACCTCTATCTTGCTTCTAGCTCCTCTGGTAGGTCTCGATGAAGATCACCCCAAGAGGGTGCATGTTTTCATCACTCCCTCTATGGGTCCCCCTCTCTTGATGTCCCTCTTAGACATCCATCCTTTCTCACAACCCATAGACATGCCAAATATAATGGTGGTGTCTACTGTGCCTTTATCTTCTTCCTCCTCCCTTCTATTTCTTCTATGAGGATCCAACATCCTTCATTGAAGTGCAAGCTAGAGGATGACCTCACTGCAAGTGGAGGTCATAATAAGAGTTCACCTTCTTCGGAAGCTAGTTATCTCTTGGCTTGTGCCATCCTCAAAATCTAGGAAACCCATTCTTCTCTAAATCTAGTCATTTCCCCTCTTCTTGAGGTCAGTAGTGGCTCTCGGGTGTCTCAGCCTTCTCCCACCTAGTTGACACATGGTACTCAAGTAAAGTGCATGTTTAATTTGGTGAATGATATTCTAGCTCTGTTATCAATCTTTGCAAGATCAATGTCCTTTGCTTCACAAGAGCTCAGTTAAGAAGACCTTGAGGGGCCTTCTTCCTTGGTCCTTGTTGTGGGTGAGTTGGAGGGTACCGCCCTCACTATCCTGCCCTTGTAGGCCCATCCACCTTCCCCTTACAATGATCTATATTGGGAGCATGATGACTTGTTGGTCGATGAGGACTAGGGTGGTACCTCTTCTTTATTTGTAGATTAGATTTATTTATGTGTTTATGTTCCCTTATGCTTGTATTTTTGTGTTTGTGATCCTACTTGGAGGACCCTTTCTACCCTTGTAGGTGCTTGGATAAAGGTGTGAAAAATATATTTTTCACTTCTTCTATTTATGTAATCATTCTTCTGTGTTGTAATCTTTCTTTTTGATATTGGGGATGATGCAAAACGTTGGGGGCATTTAGGCCCTCTTCCATGTTGGCCCAATTTTTATTTTTACTTTGTCTTCATGTGTTCTTCTTCATGTTATGAGAAATTTTGGGATTGATGGCCATTTGTTCATACACCATATTATATCTATTTATTTGTATCTATGAACAAATCTAACCCTGAATTCTCAGATCCCACTGTCTCTTGATTTCTTCATCTCTATCTGCTTCTTGATGTTGTGGTTCTTATGTATTGTACCTCGCATGTGTGACAACATACCACAAATACATATTTTCCTCTCCTTTCTCTCCTTAGGATGTCATGTGCTCATTGGTGTAGCACACATCATCCCATGGGGGGGATACCATGTTGTTCTAATTTTTAATAAGGTATATTATTTTGAAAAGGATTCCTTGGTGTCAAAATTATATTTACATTGATTCCTTGAAGAAATAATACCTTATTCAAATCTATATTATTTTAAAATGTTTAATTCTCTTAGGGCCCCTTGATGAAATTTTCTTTCAAAAAAATATCTAGTATGCGAAAAAGTATAAAAACTTTCCTTTGAAAAAGGAGAAGTTTTTCTAAAATGAAAGAGTCTAAAAAACTTTCCTTTGAAAAAGAGCATTATTTCCAATGGATTCCTTGATGAAATATCTTTCAAAAGGATTCTTTGATGACTGAATAGCCTATGGAAAATGTAGCGTCTTTCAATTGGAGTGTTCCTTTGAATGGGCTCCTTGGTGTCTTGAAGGCTTCCTTGTCGAAGGAGCCCCCTTTGAAAGCTTTCTTATCGAGTGATCTCTTTTGTGTCTTGCAATGTGTGTCTTTTATTTGATATTTTATGTCACATGTATTGGTTTCAGACATCTTATATCTTGGAATCTAGCTTGGGGGTAGCCTAACTAGATCCACCTTTACTGTGACTTTCCTACAATGTAGTTTGTAGTAGCCGCATGCTTATCTATTTGATCAATGTGTGTCTTGTGTTAAACTGATCAAGTTGCATGTCTTATCATGTCAACTTGTGTCTTCTTGTGTCTTATGATTAGCTTTTTCACCTAATTTTTTCTACAACCTAACATGTTTGTGGTGAGATCGTATATATCTAGCTTTGTAGGATCAAAGACCCGTGTCATCTTCACATCTTGATGGAGCTCCCTCTTTCACATTTAGGTATGTTGGATTGAAGATATACTTCATTGATATTATTGGTATATTCTCTTCAACCTCTTTCTACTTTAGCCCACATATGCACTGGCACGTATGCTCACTAAAGTGGGGGAAAAATGTGATGGAATAAATTTTCACCTAGGAAAATTTCCCATTAATTTAACCTTACATTGGCCTTACAAGCTCGATGATGCAAAAACCCACTGCCTTCATCCTCATTTTACCATGTGTCCTTGTTATTTTGTGTGAGTGAAGGATATTTGTTGGGGACACACACATCGCGCTACTGTCCTGATAGATTCTTGCCTTTAGAATTTGTATAAACATTATGCTTCTTGATTTATTATGAAGGTAATGTCTCCTTCCAACTTGTGACCCTCGAAAAATGAATCTTTTCCTCCATTTTACCCATTCAAACTTCATTCTTTCAATCTCTTACACTCTCTATTCACTTCTTTCATTCTCAAGCTTAATCTCTCTCATTATAACACTTCTTGATGGTTCTTTCTTCACTCTCATTCTATCTTTCTACTACCATCTTTCTACTTGGTCTCTATAGTTTCCTCTTGCTTCAACACCATCATCGTTGTAGGTTTATGAAGTTATATTTCCTCGACGTGGTGGTGCCATTTTCCTCCTTCCTCTATCGGCCTTGAGTGCTTATAAATGGGAAGGTACCATTGTGTCTTTTCATTTACTTGCATCTATCATCTTGTAGAGTAACATTCAAGTTGTCATTGCTCTCTACTTTATTGTGTAATTTCCATTCTTTCCTTTATCAAATTTTCTCCATATTGTTGCATATATAGCTGTCCATGGAGGTGGGAACACCAAAATAGTGGTCTGACTGAGGTAGACCTCAAAACACAACCCGACACTTTTCCTATTTCTATGTGTTTAGGTGAAAGTTTTTCCATTTGGAGCTATAGCTAGAGAACTAGATCGTGCATGATTTCCCTCTCTCTCTCTCTCTCTCTTTCTTCATTATTTCATCATTAGAATAGGTTTATAAGTATTCTTCTTGTTTTACTAATTTCTACATTTTTCTATCAAATTGTTAAATTGTAAAGCTCCAATATCTAGGTTGTAAGTTGACCTTGTGAATCTCTATCTGTCATTCGACCCTCTGTCTGTATAGGATGCCAGCACATCCCTAAAAATACAACGTGGTGCGTTGAAATCCGATTCCCACACTGCCATCCTTAGACAGAGAGTTGTCTGAGTTATAGTCCTAGACCCTTGCAGTCTACTCATCTGGTTTCCAAAAACACCTTTCGTTAGCAGAAGGGGAACAAAGTTCTCTTTACCCTTCCTTTTCAATCCGTCCTTTCCTTTTTAGTTTTTTAGTTAGCTTGAGGTAGCTTAGGGTAGTTCATTCCTTGAGGCTCTCCCATGATTTGGAGCCTTGGGGGTGACAAATCCCCCTTCTCTACAATTACATATAAGAAAGTCAAGAAAGGTAGCTCAATGAACATGTTACTTCTATCAAGATTGTGTCATTTCAATGAAAGTATGTTCATTTTTGGTCATCTTCAATGAACATGTTACTTCTATCAAGATTGTGTCATTTCAATGAAAGTATGTTCATTTTTGGTCATCTTCATATATAGAGTTACAACCTTATGATTCATCTCTTATTTTTAGTGGACCATCCAAATTTTCAAAAATACCATTACAACAATTTCATGTGGTTATACATATACAAGTATGGTAAACATGAGTTGAATGAATGAATGATTTTATTATTATTTAAAAAATTGTAGTGTTGGAAAATGTACTCCTTTACATTTTCACACTATGTTTGGATCCTTTAATAAATTGGACTTAATTAAGCCTCTAATTGGAACTATTATGCATCTACAAGCCTAATTAATTGCAATTTCCAAAAGGGGAATTATGATTTAATTAATGCAATTATCACTTTTAATGCCTTGAAATGAATAGGTCCTAGAAATTTAGGTCAAGACCCATTCGCCCTTGGGCGAATGGGTCCCCTTTAGTTGCTTAAATCAAATTTTAAATATGTTTTTGGAAACCTTTTTATGGTCCCAAATTCAATTTCAAATTTCAGCTTGTAATGTTTAATTTTTGGGAAATTAGAAAATTACCTATAAAAGTAAGGTCTTTTTATCAATTCAATATCTAGAAGCAATAGGTAAACATTCATATGAGCAAATATTATTGTCAAAGGCGTCCAAGAGTAGATTTCTCAAGAATTTTTTGTAGCATCCAAGATCTCAAGAATTATGTCAAAGTTATCAAGCATCATGCATGTTTTTGGAGCTAACGTTGTGATGTAGGTTTCAAGCATTCAAGTCAAGATTCAAGCATCAAGATCGTATAATCAATCAAACCATTTCATGCAATATCAAGACCTTGGAGAGATATACTAATTTTTAGTCCTTCAAGGGTTTCAAATCAAGGGTTTGGTGAGTTGCAACATAACACTTTTCATTCATCATTCCTTTCATGTTTCATTGTTTCAATTCAAGGTTTGATTACCAAAACAGGGTTTGAACAAGGAAAACTCACATTCACCAATTTTTTTTTTTTTTTCCCTCGTGTGTTTTGCAGATCTTAGGTGAGGAAGGATTGAACATCTATCAAAAGAGAAAAATTTCCAAAGTTGTCAAAGTTGCAAAAGTTGTCAACATTGTCGTCAAGCCATGAAAAATCACTTTCAAAATTTATTTCTAAATTTTCTTCTGTGAAACCTGGAGGAATCATGAGTATAGAATAAGGACTAGAGGACTGTAAAAGAAGATTTTCAACCCCTATAGCAAGATCCATTCGTCCTTGGGGGAATGAGTCCCAGGAGGATACTTAACACAACATTTTTGTGATAGGTGCATAAAACCCATTCCTTCTCAAATATGTTGAAACTCGTTGGGTTCTGTCAGATTAAGGTTTAATTTAGAGGTTTCATATATTATATTGCATCATTGTATTCATTTAGTATTTTTCATTCATCCCCCAAAAGTGCATTTCAGGATGATTTACCCTATCTTAAGCAATAAGGAAAACAACAAGATCTCCATCAAGGTTGACTTAGCTAAGGGTTGAAAGTCAATCTTTCCCTAGGGGATCAGTTTTTCCTAATGAAATAAGGGTGTTGGCAAGAAGTTGAGTCCACTTTTTGGCCAAAAAGTGGAAGTGTTTTCCTTGATTTTCAACATTTGACAAATTTGACCTTAAAATTTGAAGCACTTAGAGATGGAATCTTCAAAAAAGTCACTAATCATAAAATGTAGTACTCGGAGTCTAGTTTCCAAATATGTAATTTATTTCAATACCCAGATTGTACAAATTGAGTTTCAATAGGTGTTTCTAAAAACCTCAGTTTAAAAGTCACTTTTTTTATACCATACCATGCACGTGTACAACATCCATATTTTGACCTAAATTATCGTATTTTTCTAAATCCTTTTGGGAAAAGATTTGTGACTCACTGAAGCTTATTCTCAATATTTTTTTGTAATTTTTTATTGAATATTTTTTTATTAATTTTTTATTAGGCATATTTGTCGTTTTGAAAAATCATCGTGTACGACACACATAAGATGACCTTAACTTATCATTTTTTTTAAAAAAAAAAATTGAAAAGAATTGTTTGAAGTTTGTTCTTGTGCAATCCGTTCGTCAAAATGTTATGTTGATCAAAAGTTATTAAAATATTAAAAAACCCTAATATTTAAAGTTTATGGACTAGTTTCATCATAAATTAGTTGAAAAATAGAAAAATTAATCCAATTGTAAAAAAATTACATATTTGGAATCTACATTGTCTCATCTAAAATGGGTTTTAATTTCATCAAAAAATTTTGCAAAAAAAGTCGTTAGCCATATGTCCAAACTTGGTATTTTTCTCTGACATTGTTAGGACCTTCAACTTGCAGGTCAAACCAGGTTGAAGGCCTAGGTTCAGATTCCCAATGCTTTTCCCAAGGCAAAATACAAAGCAAAAACCTGACCACAAAGCAAATTCAAATTCAAATTTTTGGAAACAAGATCCCGTTTTGTAAAGTGGGATCCCGCTTTATAAAACGGGATCCCGTTTCCTAATATTAAATGGTGTGACCATTGACAGGGAAACCGGACCCCGTTCCTTTGTCAACGGTCCCCACATTAAATATTAGGAATGAGATCCTGATTATAAAACGAGATCCCATTTGTTTTTACCCGCTTTATTTAAATTTATTGTCAAAAATTACTGTGAATTCTGCAACTTCACATGTACGGCCGAGAGCAGTAAAAATGGGATATTTTTCATCAACTATTGTTTTTATAGGTGGTGAATTTGGATTTTTGATTAATTTTTTCAAAGGAGGCATTGTGTAAACCGTTTTTGAAGTGGAATCTTGTTAGTTTTGTACTTGTTTGGAGGAACAAAAGGTCTTTAACTTGCAATATGGATTGATTTTTTCAAAGGAGGCAGGAAGAAAACAATTTTTAAAGTGGAATTGTGCTAATTTTCTACTTGTTTTGAGGAACACAAGAGGAAGAATTTTTTCCTTATACGTCTTCAACTTCCAATTTGGATTGAATTTTTTGAAGAATTTCACTATTGACATTCATTTGTGCTTGAGAATTTTATAATCATGGGAGATAAAGCTCATAATAAGAGGAGGAAGACATTGACTCTTGAAGAAATTGAAGCAATAAAAAAGGAGAGACAAAGAGAAAGAGAAAGAAGAATGAGAATTAAATCAATGAATGATGGGGGAGCATCCAATTCCGCAACTATTGAAGATGAAAACATTGAGGAGACCATGGTTGTAGATGAAGCTAATTTGCAAGAAGTCAATTTGGAGAAGAATATGATTATACAAGAAAGTCCTACTATGTCTTCAAATCCCTCTTTCAATGCTATGGATAATGTTTCAATATGCACAAATCTAGGTACGTCTTTAAATCCACATGTTAGTGAAATGGAAAATTTGTATGTAGAAGTTTTACTTGAGATGCTGGACTTAACAATGTTGACATTGATAATATTCAGAGAGATGAAACTTTTATAGAATTTGTTGAAAATGAAAATGAGAATGATCCTTTTGTTGAAAATGAAAACAAAAACTATTTTGTTGATGTAAATGAAAATGAAAACCATTTTGTTGATGAAAATGAAGATGAAAATGTAAATCGTTTTGAAGTTGAAAATGATAATGAAGATGAAGATGAAAAACTAGAATGTGATGTTGAATTTAATGAAAATACTTTTTAAAAAATTGAAAGTGGTGTTTTCGATAGTCTTCCTAGTCAAATTTCTTAGAGGAAAATAAGAACACATGCGAATAAAATATACAACAAATTCTTTTATCGTAAAAAAATTGCAATTCAATGTCAACTAATGATGCAATTGATGAAAATGCAAAAAATGAGGAAAATAATTAAAAGGTTAGGATTTTTTGTTAAACCAAAAAGAAAAGATCAATCATTAAAACATGTTATGTCTTCTATTGCTAGTGCCATTCAATCTATTGGGAAAAATAGTCGATCTAAAGACAAAAATGCAGCAAGAAGAGCTATAACAACTGCTATTGTTAATAAAATAACTTTGAATAAAAGAATGGAAAGCAATATTAGCGAAGTTTTAAAAATACATCCTAAAACATTGCTAAGAGCGACAAAAATAAGAGAAAGTATAGAAAATGATCCTATCAACCAATGTTGGAGTTTTAGTGATTGATTCTCGATGTTTGATATTAAATTGAATGTTGAAATTAAATCTTTGATCAAAAAATTTTGGCATGATAATACTAGGGTTTCATCTAATGCTAGAGATGTTTTAAAATTAAGGGTGGGGTCCAAAGTTTGTGATCCTCACCCAAAAAACCTATTAGATACAACACAAACTAAATTTTATAGAAAATTTTGTGGTGATTTAGTGTTACCTGGTAATATTAAAATAAGTCAAAGGTCTTTTGAAAAATGTAAACCGTGGTATGTAAAAATTAATAAGCAACAAATATCTTGTTGTTGTAAAATGCATGTTCAATTTCGTTATTTTTATGATGTTTTTCGATATATACATTTTACCTTGCATACTAACATGATTATACAGGAATGTGGTATTAATATGCCACCTGAAGCAATAAGGGAGTTTATTTCAGGTTTTTTTTGTGAAAGATCCAAGGGTAAATTGTTTTATTTAAGTTCTTATATTTTTGGACAATGCATTGACTGTGGAAATATTTCATTCTTAAGAATTTGTATGCATGAAAGTGTTGATAACGATTTTGGACAATAATTAGTAGATGTTAAAAGATTTAAGAATGTTCACTATTCATTAAAAGATGGAAAAATAGGAAAGTGTTGTGATTTAGTTACATAAAAAGTTAGTGTGCATGCATTCATGAGTGAATTTAAGAATAAGATTGTACCAAAATATGTCATGCACTCTCAACATGCTCGATGGCTTGATGGCCAATTTCGTGCGTGTAGAAACACATTTCCAATTGGTACTATACTTTAAGTGGTTGATTTTGTGAAAAATTATACTCTAGCTCAGCAAGAGGAAATTCAATCACAATATTATAATTCAGTGCAAGTAGCTATGTTTGTCCATATTGTTTATAGACATGTAGATGATAACACTGAGGATGATAGAATTTTTTTGAGGGAGTATCATTTTTATTTGAGTGACAATCGATTACACTCGTTAGAGTTTGTTCAATACCATTTCAGTATATTTTATAGAAATTTAAGAGAAAGAGGAATCTAGATGAAAGAACACCTCATATGGTTAGATAATTGTACGGGGCAGTTCAAGAATGCTCGAATGTTCTATTGGTTAAGTAGGGTTCACAAGGAACTTAATGTCCAACATATATGGAGTGTTTTTGAAGCTGGGCATAGTAAAGGAGAACATGATGGAGCTGGTGTGTGTCAAAAGAATTCTTGCTAGAGAACAATTAAAACTTGAGGATGTAGTAAAATTTAAAGATGCACATGGGATTGTGGATTGGTGTAATACAAGATTATCTGCACCTGGTTCGAGTGAGTACTGAATAGTTCATCGATTCTTTTGGTTGGTTGAAGAAGAGAACATTGTAACTAGAGTTGAATGTGAGACAATTAGTGGATCTACTAAATGGAATTCATTTAGGTGTTCAACATCAAGCACATGGACTATTTGGACAAGGGAGCTTGCATGTTTTTGCTCGAATGTTCTATTGGTTTAGGGTGATAGGATGGATTAAGGGGATCTATGCCTAGTGAGGTCCTAGGACAAAATGACATGGCTCAACTGAATAAAATTTGGTGAAGTTTCCCAAGGAAACCAAATTTCATTAAGAGCCTAAGAAAAAATGATGGATTTAGGGTTTACGGTTTAGAGTTTAGAGTTTAGGGTTTAGGGTAATAGGATAGCTTAAGGGGATCTATGTAGTGAGATGCTACAACAAATGAAATGGCTTAAGGGAATAAAATTTGGTGGAGTTGCCTAAGGCAACCAAATTTCATTTTAAGGTCCTAGGAAAAATGAATGCTTTAGTGTTTAGGGTTTAGATTTTAGAGTTCATGGTTTAGGGTTTACGAAACTTAGGGTGAAGTTTTGGTGGCCCTTGGAATATAATGAAATTGCAAGTTATTTTAGAACACTTTCTTGTGGAACAGTTGATTGAGATAGCTCTTGTTTCAACTGACCAACCTAGATCATGAAATCTCATTCATATTATAATCTTGCACGATCTTATTATTGTTAAATTTGGTTGCCTTGGGAAACTTCACCAAATTTGAGAACTTCTTTGATCCCCTTAAGAAATGCCATCTTAGGACCCCTTAAGACATCGATTTACAATTTAGGGTGATAGGATGGAAAGTAAGGGGATCTATGTCTAGTGAGGTCCTAGGACAAAATGACATGCCTCAAGTGAATAAAATTTAGTGACGTTGCCCAAGGCAACCAAATTTAATTAAGGGCCTAGGAAAAAAATGATGTCTTTAGGGTTTAGGGTTTAGAGTTTAGAGTTTAGGGTGTAGGGTAATAGGATGGCTTAAGGGGATCTTTACATAGTAAGGTCCTACAACAAAATGACATGGCTTAAGGGAATAAAATTTGGTGGAGTTTCCTAAGGCAACCAAATTTTATTTTAAGGTCTTAGGACAAAATGAATTCTTTAGTGTTAAGGGTTTAGATTTTAGAGTTCAGGGTTTAGGGTTTAGCGAACTTAGGGTGAAGTTTGGGTGGCCCTTGAAATAATGGACTTGCAAATTAGTGCCTAGTTTATGAATATTTTTGATTTTATGAATAGATTGACTATTTGCATAATAGAAACACATAATTATGTATTATTAAGATTGAGTTTGATGTATATTTTAATTGGATATTTTTTAAATTGAATATAATATTATTTTATTTAACATTTTTTTCATTAATATTTCCCACTTGAATGAATTTTATGATATAAAATGTATAATATAAAATTAGTTAATGTTGAATCAAGTATTTTATTTTTGATTGTTTGGAATTGAAAGAACCTAAAAGAAAGAAAATAAAAATATTTAGATTCTTTTAGTGTCTAGGTAACTAGTGCAAAAATTGAGATTTTAGACTAAACTAGAAGCTTAATTAACAAGTAATTAACAACAAGAAATGGAAACAAGACATGACTAAGAGAGATCAAAACATAAAATAGAAATGAATGTTGAATACTATCTAATTAAGTGACAATTGGAAATTGATTGTACACTTGGATTTACGAATTTGCTAACTAAATTTGCAAACAAACATTGATAAAATTTATGAATTGTAACTATTCTTTAACATATTGTTTTCTAATCTAATTATAATTTAGCATTGAAACTAAAGTTTAACATATCATTTTCTCCATACAATGCAAATGAAATTTAAAACATTTAAGCAATGCAAATGTATTTTCTTGAGCTCGAAATTAGGGTTTTCAAAATCAAAATGATTTTTTCGATTTCAATTTAGGGTTTTAGCAATTTTTTTTGTTTCAATTCAATTTATGGTTTCAATTTCTAAGAAATTAGGGTTTTTAATGCAATTTTTTCGTTTCATTTCAGACTAGGGTTTTCAAATTCAATTTTTTTGTTTGATTTGAATTGAAGGTTTCAAAAAGCTTGATTAGGGTTTCTAAATGCAATTTTTTTATTTCATTTCAATTTCTAGGGTTTTGAAATGCAATTTTTTTTTTTCATTTCAATTAGGGTTTTCAAATACAATTTTTTTTTGGTTTGATCGAACAATTTAGGTTTCAAAAGCTAAATTATGTTTCTAAAATACAATTCAAGGTTCATTTTTTTATTTCCATTGGAAATCTTCAGGTTTCATTGCATTTTTCATCTATTTCTACAATTCCTCATTTCTACTATAACAAGAAATAAAATGATTAAAATGTGAAATAAATTAAAAAAATGCTAAAATTAGTTATTCTATTGACAATTTCAATAAAAAATGAAAAAATGCAAAAAAAGGGGGTGGACGGGTACTTGGAGACTGTAATGCCTCCTGTGTTACTGTACTCCTATGATACTTTTTGTGTGTGATTGTTGTTGTTCAGATACTGTTATGTTTGATGCATACTCGTGATTACGTTGGTAATTGTTTCACCTGTTTGACTTGTAGTGCCTCTTGTAATATTGTTATCTTATGATACCGTGTGGATACTATTATGTTTGATGCATACCCGTGATTACGTTGGTGATTGTTCACATGTTTGACTTATGAGTTTTGTTGGATGATCATGATACTTTAATATGATGTTGATAATATAATGATGCATGGTGTCATCCTTACCTAATTATGCTATATTGTGTGGTTACGTAAATTGTTTAATACTTGCTTCACAATATTTATGATGATGTGGTTTAGGGATTTGACAAGAAAGTACCCACGTCCGTGTTCATCGTCCTGTCGTCGGTTGTTGATGTCATCCGTTAGTTCCCGTTCTGTTTGGTATCGTCTTATCTTACGTCATTCTTGTTTTTAAGTGGCAATTTTAATGTGTTAATTGTTGGAATTAGATGTGTATCATTATTGTCAATTAGTTAAATTAATACAATGATGATTGAAATTAAACATTAAACGTAATTATTAATGTGTGTTGTGAAGATTTAATTAAATGTTAAATTAGTTTGAAAATTTAAAGTTATGTTTGTAAAATTAAAAGAGCAATATCTTAATCAAGCAGCTTTGTAAATTTTCAATTGGCAATTAAATAATAATGTTTATTTAATTAAATAATATTGTTCATTTAATTAAATAATATTATTTATTTATTTGCATTAAGGGTTTATTTAAAAATAAATAATTAGTCAATTTCTTCATTCGGTAAAAATTTAAAATAGATACATAAATATTTATTTAAAAATATTTTCCGGGATAAACGGGTTGATTAAATGTTTTCCCCAAAGTTAAATGGGGGTAGATTTAAGTTTATTGATTTTAATTTGATATAATAATGTTTTTCGGTGGCGGGTAAAATATTTATTAAGGATGAAATTTTCCTTCCGTGGACGCAACTAAACTATAGTGGAGGTAGGTTTCTATTTTGTTGCAAAAGGTAGAGATTTACCTACAAGTGGAAATGGGGAGTGAGGAAAAGTGCCAAGTGTTGGATACGAAAATTATGAAGTTGACACCTATTTCCTTTGTTTATCGTGAAAAAAATTAGAACTGCCTTAATTGTTTTGGGGAAGACGGGGAAAAGGGAAGAAAGGAACGAGAAGAGGGTGGGGGTCGATAGCCTTGGACTGCAGGAGAAGAAGACAAAAGAAACTTTGTCAGCATGGAGAACAACCACGACGATACCCAACAGGCCATTTTTGGTGCATGACTTTCTCACAGCTGAAGTGTAGAACCATGAGGTAAGTCACTTGCCACGATCTCAATATGAAAGAGATGAAATGTGTATATGGGTGAAATTCTTTTTATTGCTGTGTTTTATTACATTCTAAAATAATTCTGTTGTTTCCTATGAAATGAAAGTGTTGATGTCTGTGAATGTTTAAATTTACATAGGTACAAAATTTAGAGGTGATTGGTATGAGAAATGTCTTGTGAGCTTGTAAGAATTGTAATCTTGTAGATGAAAAGAATGGCTATTAGTCATAGAAATATCAATCACCAATTACCATCACCGTTACCGATTTGTTGTATCCAGGAAATGAAGGTTGCGGTTCTGTGGCTCTATATTTGTGCCTTTTTCTCGTATAAGAATTTATGTTGTAGTTCTAGAGCTAGATCTTCATAAAGAGATATTGTGAATTATGAAACAAATTCTTATGCTCACTGTGCAGTTTAATACTTTATCTAATCACTAAAACAATTTAGTAGTTTTAAAACCTAAATACTAGGTATTGGTAAAATTACCATAACTTTTCCATTTCTCATCAAAATTCAAAACTTTAAAATTCGTCGGAAAGCTAAGAAAGAGGACAACAAAACCCAGAAATGAATTAAAAATATGAATCAAGACGTGAGAGCATTTTTTTCTGGTATCAGCTAGTTCCATATCAACGTTTGACATGGACTGCACCAATTCTCACAATTCTTTGTCAATACTAACACTCCATCATATATTGTAGGCTAAACAACATTCAATGTCATCCTAATCTCTGGGTGCAAGCAACAAACAAGCCTTCCCCTCATTTCTATGTGTCATATTATTGTAAATACCTAGCGTTAGATCCTTATTTGTTTTTGGCAGTCTTAATGTATTTGTCTATTATGTTCTCCTTTCTCTTGAGATTTCTTTGAGACAATTTTCTTGAAAACACTAATTAGTATAGAATGTATAGCAATTACAGCTGAAACGGTAAATGCAATGACCTCAATATGGTTTGTCATCTTATTATCCTGCACCAGCTAGCAAGAAAGTCCAAAAAGAAATACCTGAAATGCTAAGGTTTTCACTCTCTTTTTATCATCTCCTTGTCTACACAAAGAAAGTAACGGATTGTATAGGGTTAGGTCTTTCTGCTCGGGATTCTCTGTCTCTATATGTATTCTTTAGTTGTTTCAACTTACTTTGGTTAAATATGATATGAGTAAATTAAAAGTTGAAAATTTGAAATTTTTAGTGCAGTCTAAATTTTAGATTCAGTAAATAAGATAGAAATTCGGTGAATGAATAGAGGGAATAAAGGTGTTTATTTATTTTATTATTATTATTATTATTATTATATGTATGAGACTGTGTTATCAAAATAGGCACTCTTCTTTTTATGCAATGGAACATTGTGAGCCATGTGACTTGACATTAGGGGATAAAAAAATAAAAATTAATTAACTATGAAATTTGTTCTAAGAGAGGTAAGTTGGTAATTCATAGGGGTATATAAGGTTCAATAAACCAATTTATATTGATGATGTGAAAAATAAAACTAAAATTAATATTAGTACATATATATATATATATTATTTGTATAGGAACATCATAGTTGTATACCTCACTTTGCTATGCTACCCATGACTAAATATGCATATAAAAACTGAACATTCAATATTTTAAATATATATATAAAAAAAACATTATGTGGAATAATTTACTTGATGTATGGAATAACCCATATCAAGAGGGTTTCTTCTATCAAGATGATTAAAGGTGCATATTAATTATCTATGTATGTATAATTGGAGGTTCATCATGTAATGAATTAATGAATTATTGGAAACGCTGCCTAGTATTTCATTTATATTTAATATTGTTGGCAATCTAGGAACTCGTGTGGAATAAAGTAGTTTATTATATGATTAAGTTATTGGTAGTCCAATAAATATAGCAGTTTGATTAATTCTTTGAGGATTAGTTGTAAGGAATAGTCCAATCCTTAGTTGATACAAATTGTGCGAATACAGATAATTGCAAACCATAGTTGATATGCAAAATATAGTTGGTTAAGATTTGTTTCATTATTATGGCTTTGAGTATAATATTCATTTTGAATAATATTGGCTTCTATTGGAATTGTAATGTGAAAATCATCCATTTGATATCTTTTAATAGTTGATTTAATTCTTGAAGTTATTCTTTAATATATACCAACATTATTTTATTCTTGGGATGGAAGTTCTAAGGAAGCATTAATTAATTGAATTGGTATAGTTTCTATCTTTTCTTCATTATTAGAAAACAATTTAATTAACTAATTTAATTAACTATCTTAAGGTGCATGCTTTTGTATTTGAATTATCTAGTAGTTAACTCTATTGTTTATTTTAGATTTAGACTTTTACTTGAGATATCATTAAATATCATTTCCTTTTATGTTATCAAATGTTTTAGTAAGTTGTCACTTTAGTGAAATCGATAAGTTTCATCCTTATAGAATAGTCTAGTTATTAGTTAGGTCATTATAATTATGAAATATTATCAGTTTTGGTAATTCGGCTAGTAATGTAGATTTGACTTTGCTCACACATATCAATCTTACAATATGTAATTTGAATGGTACACATGATGTGATGGTGTAGGGATTTGAGTTTTGTGCATAGTAACATCATTGGGAATATGTCGTGTCGAAATAAAGTTATATGTTGGCCATGAGGGGAGATACCCTCATTTGTAAGTAACCTAGTATGAAATGTGATAGGGCGAACTACAGTGCCTCTGCGAAATATATACGTAGGCAAGGCTATCAAGTGATGAGCCCTCGAGGCATTAGGTCGGGCCCCTAGGACTGTTCTTTTGAGTCTTGTATGTGATTTTTCATACTGTAAAATTGCCATTGATTTGTATAGCTCATCTAGTAATCATGTGCTAACTACCTTTGATCATATGTGTGTGCCAAGTCACGTAAACCTTGCAGGTATATGCATTGGGAAACAAGGAAAATTCAACATTATGGAATGGAAGAGGTACATTAAGCTAACCCAAAGTAAGTAGAATTTATTGCTAAAAATCTAGTGAACCATTTCTATATTTTCTTCTCACTAGTGTGATCTTGGACTATAGTTCTAAGTAGTGAAAAGTGTTGTCATTGTCTTTAAGTAAACAAAAATAAAAATAAAAATTGCAAAATTAGTAAAGTCATTGCAGAGTGTTAGGTTATTT
The DNA here is from genome assembly GCA_007258455.2 of Sequoia sempervirens. Taxonomy (NCBI): domain Eukaryota; kingdom Viridiplantae; phylum Streptophyta; class Pinopsida; order Cupressales; family Cupressaceae; genus Sequoia; species Sequoia sempervirens. Next base: position 23,101 of record VDFB02002842.1, on the reverse strand, counting down.
AGAGTATAAAAATGTGGGCATAAAATGATGTATTGTTTCCTCTCTCTTGTTTATGGATGATTGTATGTTATCTTTATGTAATCTTGGTTTATATTCACTTTCCTAAAAACTTACATTTTGTAATGACCGTTATGTGTACCCCAGAGGATGTAGATAACTTTGTAAATGCATAGTTGCTCTTCTTGTAATATATGCACATATTCATCTTACACAATGTTTCCCTTTCAAAAATAAATAAATAAATTAGTTTAGTATTTTGTTGTCCTCTGGGGTTCACACGGCGGGGCGTTACAAAGACTGTTTGTGGAGGTCATTGTCACTCAAACTCGGGATCCCATGCATAGGTAAAATGTAGTTTGCTCATTTTAAAAAAAAATACCATTAGGAAACAAGATCCCGATTTGTACAAAACGGGATCCCGATTTGTACAAAACAGGATCCCAATTTTTATAAATTGGGATCCTGTTTCGTACTAATCGAGATCTCATTCCTTGTCCATCGGTTCAGGACCCTTTAACAAATGGGATCTTGATTTTTAAAAAGTGGGATCTCGTATTGCATTTAGGCTCGAGATCCCAATTTTTAAAAAACGGGATCCCATTTATAAAAATTGGGATCCCATTTTTGCAATGCCGATTTCATTTTTTTGGCTAAGGCAAAAAATTCCACGTTTTGTGGACTCAACTTTGTGCACTTACCCATAAGAAAGAAAAGTGTAGGTGCATACCCCCAATCCATTTTGATTCACCCTCATTTTTCCTTTATTTCATTTTGGCGAACCCAACATTGTACATCATTTTTTTGAATTTGGAGTCCATTAAACCCTAAATCTAGGATTTTCATTAGTTTGCATTGCATTGCATTACTTTTCATTTCATTTAGGGTATTTAAAATTGCATTAGTTTGCATATCATTTAGGGTTTTAGGTTTGTATTTTGCATCTTTTAAAATCTAAAAAATTCAAAAAATTACATGCATATTACATTAATTTTGCATAGGACTTGCATATTAATGTATGTTCAATCATTCAAATTAAAAAAATGAGTAAAAATTTCATTTCAAAAAGTGTCATATTTTTCATTCATTTCACTTGCATTTTAGACATCAAAATCTGGAAAAATCAGTCATTGAAACTACAGTTTATAGTATGAAACGAGAAACCCTAGCATTGAACTTTAGAATCAAATTTGAATTTTTGCAATCCCTATGCTAAGACCCATTCGCCCTAGGGAGAATCTGTCTTTGTAAATGTGTTGTTTCAAACTTTTGGGTAGTGATTTGTCTATGTTTTCTTCATTCTGATATGTTATTAAATCTATGTTTTAGTTTCAAAAATTAAAAAAAATCTGTCATTGTTTACATTAGGTTTAATTGGTCAAATTGAGTGCATTGTTTGAAATCAAAATTGGCATTAAAAGACATTATTTTCAATTTTTTGCGTAACATAATCAATAAATTATCTTGTTTAGAATATGAAAATTTCTATCTTTTTACATACTTGCATTGTACTTCATATTCTAGGGTGATTGATTGCATTGATCTAGTGCCTATTCTCCATTTTGGGTGCACTTAGGTTTGATGAAATTTGTATGAGCTTCACAACCTAGTGTCATATTACCAATACTATAGTGAGACGTATTTTGAGACTCATTCCATCTTGTGTTACTACAATCGCCGTGGATCTTGAATTTTCCAACTCTTTCACTCATAGTGTTGATACTAGTCAACCCACTATGGACCATAGCTTTGATACCTCATTTACCATGACCACCCTACCCACAACCAATGTGATTGATGTTGACACAATGGTTGATAATGTCCCTCAAGAAGAGCTAAAACACATGGATATAGATTTAGAGAAATTGCAAAAAAAATTTAGTTCTGAATACATTGCTGGTAATGCGATTCTTGTCATAGATAACATGAGGAAAATGCTTGATAATGAACAAGGAAGAGAAATTGTGCATAGCCTAGCTCACATTATTGATAAACATGTCCCTACAATGACTAGTTATGCCCAAACTTTGGGGTTCACTTAAAGTCAAGGTGGAAATCCAATTCCTCCTTCCACAACTATGACCTCTATTCCTACATACACTAATCCAACTGTTACAACAACTAAACAACCCAATAGCAATGTTAATACCACCTTAGGTATTTCCACTGGGAATCCCTTTAGCTTTGTGCATTCAAATCTCATATCTCTTAATCCATCTCCCCTCACAAACTTACAATTCAATTGTCCTCTGAAGACATATACACCTCCACCTTATGCACCTCCATCTCACAACACAAACAATGATCTTGTCCTTAACCAACTCCTACAAAATGTTTCATCCCTCCAAAAAAAAATTTCTACATTGAACCAAAGTCAAAATGGACAACCTTCACAATATTTAAAAGAAACCCTTTATCCTTGTCCAGATATTGAGAGCACAAATGCCACAAGGCATAGAGATTCCTAGATTTGAGAAATATGGTTGAAAATGAGACCCTAGTAACCATTTCTTGGCATACACGACCTTATGTAGTGACTTCATTTTTGAGGAAAAAATATTGGCTAAAATTATCCCTAGATGACCTTAGCTGATTTAATACAATGTAAACAAAACAAAGATTAAAAGGTCACTGATTTCATAACACAATCTACTAATTTCTTTACTCATAAATCAAAATTACGATTCTTGATGTTGACCTTCAAAGAATGTTCATCGCAAATTTTTATCCCAATGTTCAAGCTAAAATTGAGCATTTCCCCCCTTTACACACTTGTGCACAACCCTTCGTGACTATTAGAATTCTGTTAGTCATCGTGAACCAAAATCTCCTTCTAACCCTTTTGAGAAATTTGAAGCCATGACCCATAACAATTTCCAACCTTTCAAGAAACAAATAAGGTATTTTTACAAATAAACACACCTCAAACAAGTCAACTTGTTAACACCCAAGTGGCTGCTATAAAAACATCAAATCCATATCCATTTAGGGAGAGGAGTAGACAATTTACCCCTTTACCCGATACCCTTCACTCCATCATGTGTTGCAGCTTATAAGTAAGAACTTAGTTACCTTACCTCTTGTTAGAGCCATTGACACAACTAAGCCCTTACCTCCAAAATTTAACTCCAATACATTTCACCATTATCACTGACAAAATAGACATGATACAAAACAATGTAAGCATCTTAAACATATTATGCAAGACCTCATTGATTCTAATCACATCTAGATTAGTGGTGTTAATGATCAAGGAAACAAGTTTGTTGCCCCACCCAACCAAAATTTTCAAATCTTTACCAATTCAATTCCAAATCATAATATCTCTTTTGTGAAAGATACTAATGCCAAGAATGATGTGATGAATGTTGACAAACTTGAAGATATAAATAATGACAATTTAAATGAAAATGAGGTAGACTTAGAATGTGCGATCGGTCTCATTGATGTTTAACCTCATAAGGGTCAAACCAAAATTCCCTTGACATTGATTTCTCACAAAATGACATTACTTAGACATGCACCCGATGGTCCTCTTTACATCACTAGAAGAATCAATGAAAAGCCTACTAATGGGATATTAATTGATCTCATGTGTGTAGCGAATGTGATCACCAATGAATTCTTATTTGTGTATGAACTTTATCAAGATTATTATGAACAACCGAAAGCATGGATCAAATCATATAATGGTTTTTATTGCCCTATGATAGGTTCTATCACTCTTCCTTTAAAAGTTGGACCAAAACAATTGAATGTCTCATTCTCCATCATCCCATTATCAGACCAATTTTGTGTGAAGCTTGGTTACCCATGGGTACACTCCATGGATGCCATCCCATCAGTAGTGCTTAAAGTTTCCATTTGGAAATGAAATCTTTATTGTGCACCATAGTGGATTTACTCCTATGTCTTCTTGTGGGAATTTCTCATTGAATTTATTTTGTCCCAAACCTATGGAACCTATTAATCCTCGTGAGGACTTATTTTTCAAATCTTATCAAAAGTTTAAGGCAAAGCACATAGAAAAATTATCCCTTAGCAACATGCCTCAACCCATGATTGAGCCTCCTATCATTGATGAAACCATGATTGAACCAAGATCCCTTCCAAGTAATCAAGACTAACCCATAACAAATCCTTCACCTATTTCCTACAAAAGACCAAGAGATAACCAAATAAGTCCTATTGTCCCGCCTAAGATCAAACAAGTTTACAAAGTTAAAGAGAAAGTGGATGAACAACCTCCCATGGTTCCTTCTGTTCCTCCCTTGTGGGAAGAAAAGAAACCTATGGTTGATAAACTTGCTCCTACATAATCAAAATTTGAAAATCATAAAAAATGAAATAGAAATGTTAAAGAGCATAGGAGTAGATGCCGTGCTATTGCTCGTAGGTTAAAAGAAGAGAATAAAATAAAAAATCAATATCAACCACCAATTGAAGCAAATCATGATGACTCCACCTTCGCCACAAAAAAAAAAAAAAACTTCAATGGACATTGTTATTAGGAATCCTACTATGATTAACTTGGATGATGATGATGAGATTTCTAAAATTACTGAGAAAGTGCATACTAAGCTGAATTTAAATTATTTTACTCTTCCATGAGCTTAGATGATAACAACTGTGATGGTCCTCTTATAAAGAGTGACTCACCACGTGTTGAACCTGGTGATGCTCCTAGTACAGAACTTGTTGTTGTGCCTTTGTCTAGCTGTCCACCTTCCTCATATAATGAACAATATTGGGATGCAGATGACCCACAATAGGTTGAATCACATGTGCCCTACTACAATTTTCTTTTTCTTCATGTTCTTTGTGATTGCATGTGCGTAATGTGATTTGCCATACAATATTTCTTTCCGTATCTTTATATGTTTGTGAGCCTACTTTGGATGACCCTTGTCACTCTGTTGGTGCAAGGATACAAAGGAATCAAATCCATTGTGACATTTTTCTATTTGCATCTACATTCTTCTATATGTTGTAACCTTTATTTGTTGACTTGTGTTTTCCTTTTGGGGATTACACAAGTCATCAAGACGTTTAGGTCTCTTCCATGTTGACCCAAAATATTTTTTGTGTTCTCTTTCTATGTGTCATTCTTATTTTGTGCTTATTGTTCCATGAGTTATTTGGGGAATGATGATGGTTTCAAGCTCGATTATATCACTACAACAATGACAAACACTGACTCCAAATCCATGGATCCCTTATGTGCTATCTTAGGATTGCATATGGGGGGAAACCTCCTTTCCATGACGTAGCTATATCTCAGAAACATATGTTTGCATAGGGATTTCTGAATAAAGCTCTCATGTATTCACATTTATTGTGTTCTACTTTAAAGTAATTGCTCACAACATGGTGTTTAGCAATTTATTTAAAGTGGGGGCATACATGTCCCTGCTCATTGTTTGGTTCAAATTGCAGTCTTCTTACTTCACACGATGTGTCTTCTTGGTGGTGTCATTGGGTTTGATGTCCTTCAAGATTACGACCTTTTTGAGCATGACATTCCTCTTAGTGGTGATGCTATGGATTGCATGCTCTAAGTTGCAAATATTTTATCCTCGACTAGTCCTCTCTTGGAGACATTAGGCACAATGTTCCCTAAGTACCTTTAGTGAACTAAGAAAAACCCCTTTGAATATATTATTTCATGTATCAAGGCCACCAAGCAAAACCCAACTTGCTTGCGAGTGAAGCCTTTATGTTTTTCATAGCCACCAAGCATAACACAACTTTCTTGCTAGTGGAGCCTTTCTCATGAGTGCCTAGCATAACAACTTGCTAGCCTTGTGACCATTTCTATGGCACCTTATCAAAGTTATCACCTGGGAGGTATAAATTTGGTATGGTTAGTACAATGGGATCCTAGACTTGGCATGACCTTCCATTTAGGCACTTTTTGGGGCTCACCTAGTGGACAATGAATTTCACTAGCCCGCATGAGTACATTTTTTTTGCATAATGGATAACAGGTTTCCACTTGTAAACATTTCTGGAAAAATAGCTAATGCTTGATCCACACCGATTGGACAAACAACCAAGGCTTGATCCACCCCTCCCCTTCTCTCTTCTTTTTAATTTTGGCATTGTATGCTTTCATATCTTGTCTTGCTGCTACATATTTAACATAGGCATGTGTCTCTTTGTGCCTTTGTTGGGTTTTCCATGAGATCTTAGATCTTGGGGGCTTGATCATCCTCCTTGATCTTTGTTGTCTTATCTTTCCAAAAATTGTATAATTAGACCTCTCTTGATGCTTGTTTGACTACTTTAGTGTGAGTTTGAGCGTAGGGCTCACCCTCTCACTGAAGTGGGGGCTAAATGTAGTGTTGGAAAATGTACTCCTTTACATTTTCACACTATGTTTGGGTCCCTTAATAAATTGGACTTAATTAAGCCTATAATTTCCCCTATTATGCATCTACAAGCCTAATTGATTGCAATTTTTGAAAAGGGAGTTATGATTTAATTAATACAGTTATCATTTTTAACACCCTGAAATGAATACATCCTGGAAATTTATGTCAAGACCCATTAGCCCTTGGGAGAATGGGTCCTATTTAGTTGCTTAATTCAAATTTTAAATATGTTTTTGGTGGCCTTTTTATGATTCCAAATTCAATTTCAAATGTCGGCTTGTAATGTTTAATTTTTGAAAAATTAGAAAATTACCTATAAAAGCAAGATCTTTTTATCAATTCAATATCTAGAAGTAAGAGGTGAACTTTCATATGAGCAAATATTATTGTCAAAGATGTCCAAGAGTAGATTTCTCAAAAATTTGCTGCACCATTCAAGATCTCAAGCATCATGCCAAATTTATCAAGCATCATCCATGTTTTTGGAGCTAACATTGTGATGTAGGTTTCAAGCATTCAAGTCGAGATTCAAGCATCAATATCACATCATCAATCAAGCCATTTCATGCAAGATCAAGACCTTGGAGAGATCTACTAAGTTTTATTCCCTCAAGGGTTTGGTGAGTTGCAACATAGCACTTGTTCATTCATCATTCTTTCCATGCTTCATTGTTTCAATTTAAGGTTTGATTACCAAAATAGGGTTTGACCAAGGAAAACCCCTATCCACCAAAAACAATTCTTTTTCCTTGTGTTTTTTGCAAATCTTAGGTGAAGAAGGATTGAAAATCTATCAAAAGAGAAAAATTGCAAAATTTGTCAAAGTTGCAAAAGTTGTCAACATTGTCGTCAAACCATAAAAATTCACTTTCAAAATTTATTTTTTGAATTTCCAACTTTGAAACTCAAAGGAATCAAGAGTGTAGACCAAGGACTGCAAAAAGAAGATTTTCAACCCCTGTAGCAAGATGCGAAATGACAGTTAGCACATCCTTTTTGTGATAGGTGCATAAAATCCAATCCTTCTCAGATCTGTTGAAACTTGCTAGGTTCTATCAGATTAAGGTTTAATTTTAGAGGTTTCAAATATTACATCACATCATTGCATTTATTTAGTATTTTTCATTCATCCCCCAAAATTGCGTTTTACATTGATTTACCCCATCCTAAGTCATAAGAAAAAAAAACAAGATCTCCATCAAGATTGACTCACCTAAGGGTTGAAAGTCAATCTTTCCCTAGGGGATCTCTATTTTTTAATGAAATAAGGAAGGAAAGTATAAGTGCATACCCCCATTCCATTTTGATTCACCCTCATTTTCATTTATTTCAAAAATTAAGTAATTAATAAGATTGTAAATAAAGTTATTTAAAAAAAAAATATTTGTAGAAATATATCTTTTAAATTATGTTTGAGTATATTTATTTTTTTAGTTTTAGAGTTTTTTTAATGAATTTTTGATTAATTTTTTTTTTTCTCTTCTTCATATATGATAATTAAGGGACCAATTTTCAATATATGAGTGCATTTGATTTTGATATTCTTATGAGTCCAACAATTCATGATATAGTGCCATTGTCTAATCTTTTTTTGAAATTATCCATCTTTTAGTCTCACACCTAAGAAAATGTCAGCTAGCTCTGTTTTACCTGTTCAAGCACACACACACACACATACACACACACACACACACACACACATGCTGCTGCCATTACTTACGCTTACATATATATATATATATATATGGTCACAAATACGATTGAATTATTTGACATTGTGTTCTCTCTTATACTCAAGTTATCTCGTCTACATGATTGTCTTGCCTTTTTCTCTTACGTATCTTTAGATTTCTTCATTAGTATTTACACTCCTACATATTAATGTCCTATTTATTTATCTAGGTAGTATTCTTTTCATCCATGTACTCTTTCTTCTCTTTCAACTTTTCCTCTTTGTCATTTTTGACTAACAATGAGACTCCATAATCTCTTCAAATAATTTTGTATTCTAATTAAAACCATTATCTCAACCGCCCTCCCCCCTAAAAAAAAAAAAACTCCTACCTCATTTGTATTCTAATTAAAACCAATATCTCAACCCTAAGAAAAACTCCTAGCTCAAATAATAAAATAAAATCAATACTTTAATTTTGAGAATGCTTCTAATTAGATACTTTAAAATCCTCTCCATTCATCGTTTCATTTCTGACGTGTTAGATACCCATCTCCACATCCAAACTTTACATCCATTTCAATTCTTACGTGTTTAAACACCAATCGACAAATTACGTTCGACATGAAAGCTTTCCTCGCGAAAAAATATTATCACGGGTGACATATAGCCAAAACTCTATAATTCCTGCATGCGTCTTCCATCTTAAATTATAATGAACTCCACAAAATTTTGGACAATAATTCGAGCCAGTCCAGTGAAACTCAAACGATTGCTGACTTATCTCTTGTTTTTAGCGGTTTTCTCAGAATCTCATTACGAAACACATTATAAATCCTTCCTTAACATCGATCTTCTCTCGAGCAGTCTAAAATGGGGAGAGTTCTACTTTGGGTAGTGTGTGTTTCACTCTGTTATTTTGCAGAGGTGGGGTTGTGTAGTTTAAATGTTCCACCTCCTCTGCCGGTTTTGCCGGTGCCGAGTGCCAGTCAGCTGAAATGGCAGCAGAGAGAAATGATCATGTTTATGCACTTCGGTATTAATACGTTCACCAATAATGAATGGGGAACAGGGAAAGAGGATCCTCACTTGTTCAATCCCAAGCGGCTTGATGCCAATCAATGGGCCACAGTAGCCAAGGAGGCCGGATTTTCTCTCCTTATTTTGACTGCCAAGCACCATGATGGGTTCTGCCTCTGGCCTTCTGCGTATACAAATCATTCGGTGAAAAGCAGCCCGTGGGAAGATGGAAAAGGAGATGTTCTGAAGGATCTATCAGAGGCCACCAGGGCCCAAGGCCTGGATTTCGGTCTATATTTGTCTCCCTGGGATCGTTTTGAGCCTTTCTATGGGAAAGAGGTGCAGTACAACGAATTCTATTTGGGGCAGCTGCAGGAGCTCCTCAACAAGTAACAATTTTAACTTTTTATGAAGAGTTTGTAATATAACAAGAATAAGGATAAGAGATATGAAAAAACTGTACTCGTGATTGTTTACTATAGAGCTTACATATGATTTTCTTATATGAATGGCAGGTATGGCCCAGTATCGGAAGTATGGTTTGACGGAGCCAAAGGAGATAACACAACAATGACATACTTGTTCTCCGAGTGGTTTGCCATTGTTAAGGAATTACAGATATATGCAAACATGTTCTCAGACGCAGGACCAGGAGTCAGATGGGTGGGGAACGAAGATGGGGAAGCAGGACTAACCTCTTGGTCCACCATCAATGGCTCTTCTTATCACATTGGCCAAGCAGGCACCGAGGGGTAAGAACAAATATAAAACATCATATCACAACTGATTTGGACTGTTCTCTATTTTAAGGTTACTTGGAACTAAACAACAATATGTTTTTTTCCTGCAGGTATTTGAACACTGGAGACCCGTATGGAACGGATTGGATTCCTCCAGAATGTGATGTATCCATCAGGACAGGGTGGTTTTGGCACCCGGATCAGAAACCCAAATCGCTAAAGCAATTGCTGGACATCTACTACACTTCAGTGGGGAGAAACTGCCTCCTTTTGCTCAACGTTCCGCCAAACAGAACCGGCCTTCTGTCTGGAGAAGACGTAGAAAGAGTAATAGAATTCAGGAATGCCATAAAAACCATTTTTTCTGAGGACCTGGCTGCTTCTGCTTCTGTGACAGCAAGCAGCGTGAGAGGAGCAGCCTTCAGCCCTAGCAACGTATTGAGCAACGATCTCTGGACTTACTGGGCACCCAAGGATTCCGGGAGCAGCAAAATATCTCATTGGATAGAATTGAAAACCGAAGAAGCCGTTGAATTTAACGTTGTGAGAATTCAGGAGACCATAGGACTGGGGCAAAGGGTAATGGAATATGGAATTTATGTATCAGCGGATGAGAAGAAAATGATGCTGGTGAGTAATGGGACTACGATTGGGTACAAGAAGCTTCATAGACTGGAAAAGCCTGTAAAAGCTATGAGGGTTTCGCTAGTGATTTGGAAGTTCAAAGGAGATGTGCCCATAATTTCTTCATTTGGTCTGCACTTTGATCCATTTTACAATGCGTTTTCGCCATGAATGTTTTCAGGAAATTTTATTTTGCTTCCAAGGAGTGTTAGTAAAGAAAGTTTAATTTACTTTTATATGAAAATTATTATGTTGTAAATGGATGTAAACTCTCCTTTCTTAATAAAAAAGAGTTTAATTAATTTTATAGTTATGTGAACAGAGAAAAGCTTTCAAAGTATCATTTGTTCGTTTTAGTCTTTGGACTTAATAAGATAATAGAATATTTGTGAGTTTTATTGAACACAGTATTTTACCAATTACATTATAAAAATATTAAACTTTTGTTTTTTTTTTTGAGTTTGTTTTTATTGAATTTTGTTAATTTTTATATTATAAATTAATTAAAAATTTAAAAGAAAATTTTACATTTATCTTAGATATATTAATAAAAAAAATATTGGAGGTGAGTCACAATCAATTTGCTTTTTCTTAAATATATTATTTTAAAAAAAATGGATTAAATTTCTTAGATCAAATATTTTAGGTACATTGTAATGAGTGGAATCTCTTCTTATAAATCAAGTAATTTTTTTTATCAAATGATTTATAAAGAGGATTTAAGGATGATTGGGAGGTGTGGAACATCTCTCTACACTTTAGTTTATATTTTAGATGTCAAATTTAATTAGAAAATTAAGTTCAGTGAGTTCATCACTTGCAAAAGGGGTGAATGTGAGAAACATCATTGATACACAAAACGTTAGTGGAAAATACCTATCCACCTAAAAAAAATGAAAAATTATTGTGCATTGAACTCATACTAGAAAAATTGATAAATTTATCATATTACAAATAGGGAACATGAATTGAAGGGTTTTTTAATTCAAACATCATTTTTCATAACCATTCCTTAGGTTTGGTGCCATTGAAGTATGGTATCCTAAGTCTAAATCTTAGACAAAATCATGTTTAGATGGTTAGCTCTTTTAAAAAATATTCAATGATACTCATTTTGGATAATTTAAGTGGAAATAAAGGAGTACAAGTGTGAAATGGATTGTAAACTAATGCCATCTATTGGCACCCAACTTGGAAAATACAAAAAATGCCTAAGTTCTAACCCCCTTTGTGTATTGGACCTCATTATGTCCATAATATTCAACCGATTTGAAAAATATTTAAATGGGTCTCTCTTGGTTAAATTTTCCCAAATTTTGTTCTTCTTCATTCCCCATATTTCTATCAAATATTAGAAGTTGCAAAAAAATAGAAAATTTCTAATTTTAGGAAGGTTTTGATCATTTTCCTTGGTTTAAGTAGATTGGCAGTCTTTGGAATTTCAAAATTCTTCTTATTTTCCAACCTCTTGTCTTGGCACAATTCCACATAGAAATCATACTAAATCTTTTGGGTCTCTTTCTCTCTTTTCTTCCTTCATTCCATTTGTTAACAAGTTTTTGATGGATGTCTAGACTTCTTTTTTTCCCAACCTCCTATCATTTTCCACATCTCCATATTCTCCCATTCTCTCACTCCTTTCCCCTGTTCATCCATTTATAGAGTTGTATTTAATTCATCGAGACTTATTTTTCTTTCTTTTCATATCCCAACCTTCTACCTTTTTCTACATCTACACATTCTCCCATTCTTGAGTTTTGGTCAAGTTTCATGTACTTTGTGAACTTGCAAGATTCATCTAGAGTTCTTCCACTCCTTATCCATGTTCAAATATCTTGTGTAATGTATGAAATTTTACTCTTACGAAATGAATCTAAGTTTATTTGAGAGTAAATTTCACTAATTACACTCAAATAAAAGGATAAGTGCAATCTAGCAGGTCCACTTTTAGTTGAAGTTTTATTTTTCAACTTTAAAATAGGTATCCGTTTGTTCTTAGAATTGGTACCCATTTTAAAGTGAGCACTCATTCCAAAGTTTTTGAACCTCACAACCTATGTTTTTCATTTAGTTTTAGGCTTAAAAAATGTATAATAATGCAACCTTTATCTTTGGACCTATAACTACAAGGTCATGTTAACAAGTGAAAAAAATGACTTAAGTAATATGATTGATGATTTTTTTATAAATTTTTAATGAAATTAAAATCCATTATAGATGATGTGTAGTTTTAAAATTTGTAATTTTTTAATGATTCAACATGTTTTTCTATTCATTAATTAATTTTTGAGGAAAGTGGTTCATAAACTTGAAATGCTAGATATTATTATTTTTGTAATAAATTTTAATTTTTTTAAAAATTTAGGTCATCAATCTAGACATAATTATTTATATATAATATAAATTTAAAATAATTTTATAATTAGTTTAGTTCAAATTATGTTTTTCATATATAACATGTTTTCAAAAATAACAATCAAAACCAATAAAAAAAATTTAAAAAATATATATTTAAAAATAAATTATAAAAAATATCTGTTGGAAGTAAATTAATTATCACCCAAGACTGTCGGCACATACCTGCCAACCAAACATCTTCTAGAGGCATCCAATTTGACTGTGCATCGACTTCTATCGTCTTCTTCTATCCAGAACTTTCACGATGAGTTCTGTTTAATCTACCCATAATTAATTCTTCAACTAATACTTGTCTACAGTATGTGCAACATTCATTTTGTATTTTCTTATAAATCTAATGGAGGAGCCTGTGATCATCAACGGTCAGGTTTCATGAATTTGCTCTGAGTTCTCCTCTGTGGTGTCTCATCTTTCTCTATGTTTTATCTGTGTCTCCTTCCTGTCTCTGCTCTTGTTTTTCATCATGGTATCGGAGCCGATGGCGATAGCAGATTGATCGTGGGTTTTGTGTCTGAGCTGCTTGATGAAGCCTATAAATGCTGTGGTGAAGTCTGCACTGAGTATGCCAAGAATTTCTATCTGGGAACATTGCTGATGACCCCCGAGAGAAGGAAGGTTATTTGGGCAATATATGTATGGTGCAGGATGACAGATGAGCTTGTGGATGGTCCCAATGCTGCACACATAACACCTGCAACACTTGATCAATGGGAAAGGAGAAGCCTAGGGTAGATCGCTGTTGGAGATCATTGTAGTATGTGTTATTTTGCAGATACAAAGGCGCTGTTTGTTGTGTTGTTGTAGGATTGCTAGTATTGAAGATATAGCCGCATTTGTGTTGCTGGAAAATCATTGTTCAAAGGAGCCGAGGAAAAAAAGAGGAAGCCGCAGCTGTTGAAGATCGAAAGAGGCTGCCGAGTCATCTACCACAACATTTGGAATGAAAGGTCGTATTATTGCTATTGCTATTGTTTATTGCCATATTAAAAGGAGTAACAAAGAGTAAAGGAAGAGGCCACATATCAGAAGGTTGAAGGTCAATTATGATTGTATTATTCTTTCAAAATGGCGATTCCTTAGATATGTAAAGACAAATGGTAAAGAAATATCTGAGAAGGTAGTGGCACCCTTTGTAATAAATTGTCAATGAAATTGATGTTATGTTTGAAATGTTTTTTGTTAAGATATACTTGGGTTAGAAATTGTTCAGTCATTAAAAAGAAGATTACAGTAAAGGGAATTCGTAGAAGTAAATTGTAACCAAATGAAAGAGACTGAAAATTGTGAAGAAATATTGCTGTCATTGCGAAGAGGAGAAATTGAAGAAGAGAGTAGGCACACAAAGTTGTCAAACAGAGGTAAATCGGTGTAGTGAAATCAAGGTGAGTTTAAATTACTTGAATCAATGGGAAAAGTTTGTAAAAGAGTGTTAAAAGAAAATGAAAATCTAATTTGTAAGAATGAATTTTTAAAGAAATAAAATGATGAACTTTCAAAAGATTTGTGGCAAGTTGAGGAGAAGAATAAAGTGTTAGAAGAAAAGCTAATGCTGTTTGATGAACTTTTAAAAGATTCGTGACAAGTTGAGAAGAAGAATAAAGAGGTAGAAGAAAAGCTAAATCTATTTGATGAGATTAAGAAAAAGAATGAAGAATTAGAACAAAGAGTAAAATTGGTTAATGACTTGGAACACAAACTAAAGAGATTGGAAGAAGCAAATAATTTGCAAATGAAGGAAATCACAAAATTAGAAGAAGAGAATGGTTTGTACAAGAAGGAAATGTCAAAATTAAATAAAGAAAATAAAAATTTGAAGTCAAAGAAATTGGTATGTGATGTTTCTTGCAGTACAGAAGATTTGAGTTCATCATTTGATAAGTGTGTTTTTGTTGAAGTTGTTTGTGATGGAAAAAACATGTTAATGAGACTGAGAATCTTTTTAGTTGTGATGATAATGCATTTGATTCTATAAATGTTGCTAGTGAAAATAATGTTGGTTTAAAAATCATGAAAAGAATGGGTTATAAAGGTCAAGGATTAGGAAAGCTTGAACAAGGAATGAAAAATCCTATTGAGCGAGTTATGAGGCCCAAGTATGAAGGCTTGGGGTATGTCATAGGTAGAGGAAAGAATGATACAAAGGTTCCAAGCTCAAGAAAATTCATTCAAGAAATGAAGTGTATGCAATGTTCACATTGTAATAGAAAAGGTCATACAAAGGAAAAATGTTGGAATTTACATCCTTGCAGTATATGTGGATTAAAGAATCATTGTGAGAAAATGTGTTTGAACAAAGATTGGAAGAATGAATCAATGGCAGGATACATAAAAATGGATTGTGGATGGGTCTATGGACTAGGTTGGAAGAAGATCACATGTATGCTCAAAAGATTGTTCGAGTATAAGAATTCATGTCATCAAAGATAGCAAATAAGAGAAATTTGATCATTGTGTTGTAACACATTATGCAAACAGTGAGTGTACTTTTGGATTGAATTTTTAAAGATTTAAATATCAATGGTTTGAAGTTATCAACAAAAATGTTTGAGAAAAGATCTAAAGATCTTGAAGATAGTTTGAATATTTGAGAAAAGTGAGATAATTTGCTTCAAAGGAAATCATTGTCTTGAAAGACGTCATGAAAATCGTAGTGATCTGAAGGTCAGATGGAGGTGAAGGTGCATGAAGGCACCAAGTGTGATTGACAAAAGGATGAAACTAAATTCTTGTAGCAAAGTGCAGAAGCATGAGGGAGATTACTTCCAAAAAGGAAGAAATTGGATTTCAAATCATAAGATCGGTTAGCAAGCAAGTCTAGAATTTACAAAGAAGAAATTGAAAAGACAAAATTTGGCCATCATTGTAATAGTGATTAAGTGAATGTAAATGGGTACCTAACAAGACTTTAGGCCGAGACCCATCTTTTTAGATTATGGGGGGATGTTTAAAATTATTAGCATAATTAATTTATGGGGGGATGTTGGAAGTAAATTAATTATCACCCAAGACTGTCGGCACATACTTGCTGACCAAACATCTTCTAGAGGCATCCAATTTGACTGTGCGCCAACTTCCTTCGTCTTCCTCTATCCAAAACTTTCACGATGAGTTCTGTTTCATCTACCCATAATTAATTCTTCAACTAACACTCGTCTACAGTATGTGCAACATTTAGTTTGTATTCTCTTATAAATCTAATGGAGGAGCTTGTGATCATCAACGCTCAGGTTTCATGGAGTTGCTCTGAGTTCTCCTCTGTGGTGTCTCATCTTTCTCTGTGTTTTATCTGTGTCTCTCTGTGTTTTATCTGTGTCTCCTTCCCGTCCCTGCTCTGGTTTTTCATCAATATCTTCATCAAACTTTACTATAATACACATCTTTCTCCAATTTTTTTTTTTATATACTGCCTGTCCCTGTGACCCAGTCCACCAACCTTGGATACCTGAATGACCAACAAAAACACATTGGCTACTTCATATGGTATCACAACAGTTCTCTTTCTTGTGGCTGTGAAGAATGGTGATTCGTTGCAGGTGTCCAAGTTTGGCATGAAGAAAATAATAATGGAATTTGCCAGAATTGATACGTTCAAGCTTGTTGTAGAGGCATGAAAGAAGCGTGGAGGTGGCATAAGAAGGCACATCAAACTCTTCACTCATATGGCGCCCGGAAAAATAGTGTGAAGGCCGACACTACACGAAGCGGATTGAAGTTGACGCAATAGCGTGGAGAGGCGTGTAATGTAAGAGTAGAAACCTACATAATTCGTTCAAGGAGAAGAAGTATCATGAGGAGATTCATAATTATTTTTAGGCCCAAGCCCAACAGATCCCTGCAACACGCCTTAATGTTTGCCGCTGTTGGAAAAGTCATGTGAGGAGGAGGGACGAGGACGTGGATGAGAACTCACAATTTTCAGTTACAAATTTTGCCAAAATAAAAGTATATACAAACGACATGGAGATGGAATCATTTGTGAGATGACTGTAATGAAAAACTGTCAACCTGTTCCTGGTTTGAGCAATAATTATGGTCTGGAGATTTTTTTCACTATCTTTGATAGGAAACCTGAACATCAATAAGGTATGTATAAAATGCAGATTCGCTCCAAATGCTAAGATATCAAGCCACTAGTAGATTTATTTAATGGAACTTCGAATGCAAATATCATTATTGGGAAATGTTTACTTCACACAAAAATATATTGGTGTATAGGTGATGTTTTATGCGTCCATTAACGAGTACGAGGTATTATAAATATTTTCTTTAATCATGATAGATTTTTTTTTTTGGTTGGAGTAATAAGGTTAATAGATTTTTTAATTGGATATGATGTACTTGGAAGACATTGTCATTGGAGTGATGAAATTATTTCAACGGAGATTCCATTAGAAAAGTATTATGGATTCAATTTTCATACTTGGAGAATGAAAATTCAAACGCAACTAATGAATAGCAATTTATGGGAAATAGTGAGTGGAAAGGAAAAAGTGTCTAAGATACAATTAAGTTAAATTGGATTAGAATATAGTAGAGATGATAAAGTCAAGGCTATTATTGGTCATGCTCTTTCCGACTTTAGATTACATCATATAGATTAATCATCAACCAAAATTTGGGATAATCTCAATAAACTATTTGGAGCAAGGGAATTTAATGTGAAAATTTTCCTAAAACTTTAATTGTTTAGGTTCAAAATGGAAGATGGAATCATAATTTCAAGTCATATAAATAGTTTGAAGTCTCTCATTAGCTAGTTACCAAAAGTTAAGGCTCCAGTAGATGATGAAAAATGCTAAAACTATCTTGTTAAATAACTTGCCTTCAAAATACATTAATGTTTTTTTACACCCAGTCAAATAACTTCCCAAACTTTAGAAGATATGATTTCAGCTCTTCTAGTAGAGGAAAAGAGGACAAAAGAAAATAAGAATATTTTCAATAGGAGAAAGCCCTATATTCATGAAGCAAAAATAAAAGATTAGGTACAAATAAAAGAGAAAATAAAAGAGAAAA
This sequence comes from Sequoia sempervirens, assembly GCA_007258455.2. Taxonomy (NCBI): domain Eukaryota; kingdom Viridiplantae; phylum Streptophyta; class Pinopsida; order Cupressales; family Cupressaceae; genus Sequoia; species Sequoia sempervirens. Next base: position 5,240 of record VDFB02002842.1, on the reverse strand, counting down.
TGTATGTTTATACTGCAAGAAAAAGGGACACAAAGTAAAGTTTTGTAGAATTCAAGCCAATGATCTTCTTAAAGGGAATCTCAACAATGAATCAAATGGAGGAAACTTTGCATGCATTGAGGATGAGGATTCATAAGATGGTGAAGCTTTTATTAATGACTCTTTTGGTGGTGCTAATTATGCATTAGTACTATAATCCTTCACCATTGGAGGCTATTGGCACTAGAGGATGGAGGTATTTTTATCATCTCAAGTTAGCTTCTCACTTTGAGATGATGCTTCATATGAGAAGCATTTTTTGCTTAAATTTCTTTCTTTGTCTTCTTGTTGTTGAAAGATCTAAAGAATGAATATATTGTGAAGTTTGATTTTTGGATACAGGTAAGGGGTTTGATGAAGAATTATACCTTTACGAGGGTTTATTAGACAACTTGGTGGATGGTTGTCCAATAATTAAGTTTGTGATTCGGGAATCCAAGGAAAGGAGAACTCAAGAATTTAGCTCGGAGCTACACTTTTATGAGGGTTATGAGGAAAATTTGTGGAGTTCCACTTGATTCAATATTTTTTTCTTCAAAGAAAGATCTTCATAAAGATGTATATATATTTTCTTATCAACAAGTTTTGTTATGTAAACCTTAAGGGGGGTATAGTGGCAAAGTGAATTTCATGTTTTTAGGGGTACATTTGTAGGAATAACTTACTAAGGGGGAATGCTAGTGTCATATTACATTATGGTTGCAGTTGGTGGTTGGTTTGGTATTGCAGTTATCACAATTGCATCTGTGTTATACCTGTCAATTGCATTTCACCTCTTTATGTATCATTGTGTTGTTCTTGAATGATCAACAAAGAACATTCGCTCCTTCATGTACATCCTTAAATTTTATTATTTGGGTATTATAATAAATTACATATTTCAAAACTAGACTCAAAATCCTATATTTCATATTAATGGAATTTCTTAAGATTCTATTTGTAAGTGCCTCAAATTTTTACTCCAACTATGATCATATTTGAATTTCAAGAAAAAAACTTCCACTTTTTGTCCAAAAGGTGGATCCAACTTCTTGCACTTACTCTAAAATTAACTACTTAAAATACTTGAGTAAACCATCATTGGTGAAAATATCTACAAAATTGATAAAATAAAAATAAGTTTTTTGATAATAAAAATGAAGTGTGCATATGGTGAAGAACCAAGGGTTAACATCTGGACGTCACTAGGTAGGATTACAATGTGTATTTTGCATCAAAGTTTTTGCATTGTGTCATCCTTTGTATGGACATCAAATAGAAAAAACATTCAAAAGTGTGAAAACCCAACTTTATGATTCAACTATCTCAAGCAAGTATTGAAACAAAAACATACCATAAGATGCTATATAATAAAATTTAGAAAGAAATAAATAATATTTAAATAATTAAAGTAAAAAATAATAAAAAAAGTTACAAATAAGAAAGCACTTGCAAACCTCTATGTAGTTAAGTTCTCTCAAAATGCTTACAAATATAAAGGAAAATAACAAATTTGGGGCTATTTGGGAATTTACCTTTGTCAAATCCCTTCTTTGGTATTTCTACCTCCATAATAACCAAGTAGAGTAATAGAAATAAAATACAATGTGTGTTTTCTTATCCTAAGTGTATATAGAAATAAGAATAGTGACTAAAATTAAATATTGAAGGGATGAGATAATCTCAGGATGCTTAGGGGCACAAGAGAATAAATGTTTGTAATTAAAATAATAAAAATGAATAATATTACTTGAGAGGCTTGAGAAATCCAAATAGAGTAGGAGAGCTAGAGAGAACATTGTGAAGTGCTACGAAAATATTGAGAGTGTTATGTGAGAGATTGAGAGAGAGAGCCAAGAGAGAGTGTCCAAAAATGAAGTTGGATTCAAGAAGAAAGGAGGAAAGAGGAAGAGGCTAATGAGATTTTTAGATTCATCCCAAGTTATTTCCACCAACTTGAGAAGGTGAGAAGTGGAAAAATGCTCAAAAACAACCTTCTAACAATAAATTATCATAGGATGCAAGCGCTACACATGAACGTCTACACAAAGTTCTAGTTTCTAGATAATTTAAACTAAAAATTAACGAGATAATAGAAAAACATAGGGTGAACACAAAGTGACCAAAAAGGGTGACCATGAGAAAGGAGGCTTGATCACCTCGAGAAAGAAGAAGGATAGTACAAGAACTAAAATGAGCCTACAAAAACACTAATGGAATGGTTACCAAAGTGCACACAAAATATAGGTGAAATTGAAAGGGTATGCAATTTTCAATAATACATCTTGACCTCTAAACCTCTATTCAAGTCTCACCTTTCATCCTTGCAATTCTATTTCATCTTTATGGACTTCCGAGGTTCCCAAGGACCTTTTATTTTTTCCTCCACACCAAACATCTAGATCTCTAGTTCTTTGATCATTTCCCATATTCCATCTAATTCACTCTGTTTAGAATTATGTTGCACTTTTGGCCCTCTAGTTAATTTTATTGCACCTTTAGACCTTCAAACTTCCTCTATGTCTACCTCCACTCCCCTATTTAAGTTATGTATTTCCTCATGTTTTCGCCTATCACTCACCAAATTCAAGCCTAGAAATCCAATAATTTAACTAGATTTGACCCCTAAAAATACTCCAAGAGGGTTTTCCAACTTAAAAATAATTGTTCGTCCTAAGAGCATGAATTTTATTACATTTTCAATTATAGATTATGAAGAGGTTTAATTCACCACATGTGAATACACTCCAGTTGGAGTCTAGATGTTGAGGGACTCAATACAACATCTAGACCATTTATTTTCTAATTCCATGAGATTTTTCTTGTCTTATATACCATAAATGTGACCTCTATCCTAGCATCAAATTCTTGTGTTTCCTCTAAACTACCTATCTCCTTGCATGATCCAATATGTCATTACTTGTCTCTACATGGATTCAATAGGATAGGGGAAGATTTTAAATGACTCTTAGTACTTTTGGATTCCTAATAGACATGGTTTATTTAAAAATATATATTTTATGATGTAAAGGGAATGGTTCTAGGTGCATGGTCATGTGGAGATGATTCAAGTACACACGGGTAGCTTATACACTTATAAAATAACCTTATTTCCCAAAAATTCCTTGATGGTGTTGAATGCTGCATATAGAAAAAAATTCAATAAAGGAGGAGATGCATGGAATTTTTTTGTGTTGCAGTCTCCTTCTCTCAACCATAATTCTCTGTTGGGCTGATGCATGGAAATTTTTTGTGTTGCGGTCTCCTTTTCTCAACCATAATTCTCTTGACTTCTGCCACCAATAGATTTCCTCTCTTTTCCCTAGTTCTTCCCAAATAAATTGCAGATTTTTTGTTTTACATATGTATTGGAATCCATTCAATTTTGAATAATATGCTCATGGACTTCTGCCAACTATTTTGCTGCTTCCTCTTTTTGTTCAAAAACATTTTAAAAAACTTGCACATTCCAAGTTTTGATCTTTCCCTTGATAAATTGAAATTTCTTAAATAATTGAAACATTTTAGTGCCCTTTTGATGTAGTGCACTCACCCACCATTGTCTGAGCAAGGGAAAGAAAAGTGGATGCCTGAACCACATTTTCTCAAATTTGAAAGAAGGCTTGTGCTGAGGGGACATATTCCTATTCTTTATCAATAATGAAATTGCATATGTTACTAGATTATGTAGTTTAATTGCTATCTTGATACTTTCTACAAGGGTTTGTGACTCCAAATAATGAATGTGCCCCTGTTATGGATGAAAATACTAATTATTTGTATGTAGTAAGTGATTTTTCTATTATTTTTCATTCTATAATTCAATTTATATAATTAATGTCTATAATATTTATTGTATTAGATGGGCCTCCATAGAAATCTAGATAGGAGGACGAGTGAGCGCACTCAAAAGACACCAACATCATATGCACTCTATCCAATCGATAATCAAAGGAAACTTGTGATATATTTCCTTCCCCTACTAGTAAATGACTACATTAGGATCCTTTGTTGTATGCCTATGTGGCATTTTTGAACATATATTTTGTAATACGGATGTGACATTTTACGTGGACATATAGATTTTTTTGCAAGCATATATGACTTTATTGGATATATTTTATATTTTTATTGACATATAATTTTGTATGGCCTTATGTCTTTTTCGTTAATACAATGTTTTTTACCACTATTATCCATATTTTCACTACAAATGATTAATTGAATAAATGAATAATTACACAAAGTTCATTGTTAGTAATTTTAAATTTTTTACAAATATCCTAGACCTCTTTAAGGGGGTATCCCCCTTAACTTTAAATAATATTGGTAGCACAAGCATTTGAGTTTTTGAAGTATTTGTTAGATATATTATGGATGAATTTGAGATTACGCATATTTGGTAATATAATGAAACTAAAAATTATTATAATGCAACTCTAAAAGATATATTATTGGGTCTAATTCACTATATAACATGTGTAGATATCACATTGCCATTCTAGCTAATCATATCATACTTTTAGAGTTACCCTTCCTTTAGGAACATCATGCTCTATATCATTGTACATTGAGCTTCCATTGCAACATATTTACATTTTAGAGTGACCTATGTCCTTACATATGTATTATATATGTTCTCACATACTTATCTTCACGCTCATCCAATGTTATATTGTTTGGTTGTTTCATTAGCATGATGATGATTTCTACATGTATGCAAAAATAAGACACATAGATTAGTTCATAAAATTATAGGATTGTCATAACTTCATTAGGACTATCTTAGAGTCATTTTCAGGATTATCATAAATTTCTTGGGAGTCATAGGTTCATTAGGACTATATTTTACATTATTAGAATAGTGATAGGTTCATTAGGATGGTCATAAATTCATTAGGATAGTCATATGTTTGTTAGGACTATCATAGTTGGGTATGTGCAAGATCATCATGGAAAAAATAGGCCCTTAAGTGGCAATGAAAATTCAGAAAAATCAGAGTTAGGCAACTAGACATAAAAATTTGAATAAGTTATCTATATTATTTCAAAAATATGTAAGAATAGAATTTGTGGAAAATTGAATGTAGTTTCTAAACTACTAGGTTTATTTTTCTAAAAAAAAATCTATTTGGTGAAAAATTTCAATTTCAATGCAGTAGTACTTAAATTTTAGGGAAAAAATAAGAAGTAGGTGTCTGTCTGACCACCCTAACCATAAT